>OZ038446.1:30486019-30503519 GCA_964036265.1 Daptonema setosum | reverse complement strand
GGAGCCGAAAATCATTCCTAAGCCTAAGCCAAAGTTCCAAGGTCGGAACTAAGCCGAAGCCGGAGCCTTAATCGAATGGATTTAAGTTGAACAGCAAAATAAGAAAAAGGGTAGGGTATGAAGATTCTGAGGTAATTTCCCAACCCTACCCTTTTTCCATCTAGATTTTGAAGTATTTCGACCCGTCTTTTTGGCAATAAATACATAGCAGAAAGTTATTTCTAAGCCTAAGCTTGATACATAGGCATGTAAAAAAGCCAATGACTAACTGCGTGACTGACTGACTGACTGACTGGTTTTTACCCTTCGAAACTTAAGATACGCCAACCGGTTTCCACACAATTCATTAAATAAATCAATCAACCATGACTGCAAATCCCATGTGCTGTTTGCAAAAAACTCACAGGCTGGCTATGCCCGGAGTGTTTGGGGTTCTCAAATTACACTGTAAAAGGTGGGTTCCTATCAAAGATTTTCGCGAACATGCTGGCTATTCCGACTATCCACATAGTATGCTCAAAATGTAACCCATCAATGCCATCTGTGTCACCCACCGACGACAACAGATGACATGCCTCGACTAACACGAGTAACATGCCGCGGATGGGTAATGACAAAGACGTCGGCCTTAGTAAATCAAAGTATGCGGCTGAATCCGGTTTGTCAGCTCATGTTTCGTTGGATGATAAACTCGGATATATAATTGAGTCTTTTAATCGTGTTGAGATGAAAGTCTCAAAACCCACATCGTACGCAACTGTCGTTTCTGGTCAAACTTCAGGTATAACGTTCCAGAGTCTACTACAGGGCAATGTTGTCACATCATTGAAAACCGATCTGCAACGACAGGCGAACCGACGACTTGACGGCCTGCTTGATTCCAAAACGGAGGCCGATAAGCGTTCATCCAAACTGAACAGTTGTGCATCATACGGTTTGCCGTTTGACTCGCAGTCCACTGACCAGCAGCTTCTCTCAACCACTCGTAACTTTTTTTCCGAACTTTGCTGATCATATTTTGGCGGTTACCAAATTTGGCAAAAGTGCCAATGTTCGGTCAAACTCTGAACCACATCAGTTACGTCTAAAAATCAAGTTTGACACAATTCAGAAAACACGTCGTTCATGTATTCTTTATATTCATTGGTGTCTACACGTATCTCTGATATGAAGGGTATTTATTGTAGGCACTACTCCACTGACGTCCAATTCAGTCAGCAGCGTCATGCGTCGATGGTTGTTCGGTCGTTGAGGACATCGAAACCGCTCGAACACGGACACGACTACGTCGCCAGGTATGACGATCGCTTATGCCGATTCTCGATAAAATCCATCCAACGGGATGCTAATGGCCGCCCTAAACAGGGGTCGTTTCACACCCTGGTGGACGATGCGTCGGATGTTGACGTGATTGATCAGCTTGCCTTGTCGCGTGGTCGGTCACCCCAGCATAATAAGTGACTCCTGTCGGATGTAGGAACTACGGTCTGGTTAAAAAACTGTAGATCGCTTAATAGTAAATGCAATAAATTCACCGGCTTTCTTAGCCTTCACTGTGAGGACATTATTTTGATTACTGAAACCAGGTTGTCCAAAAGCTTGCCCAATTTTCGACTATGTCAAACATTGAGTCATAACATTTACCGTACGGACAGGGGTCACTCTCGTGCTGGCGGAGTTCTCGCTGCAGTTCCTATTCCCTTGACGTCGGATAAAATTGTTTCATTGTCTAAAACTACTGAATTCTTTGAAATTCTAACAATAAAACTTACAAAAGGAAACAGTGTTAATCATATTGCCATTATCTATAGACTTCATCCTCACGCGACCATTGAAAACTTTGTTGCGATCATTGAGAGGCTTATAAGTTCACCAAATATAACCATAGTTGGTGATTTAAATATTTCTCTGGTTTGGCCAAACTTTCCTAAAACTATTTATCCACCTAATTATCAAAATCTCATCATCAACTCTTGATTAAATCAGTTCGTTACAAGCCCAACAAGAGGAAACAATTTTCATGATCTTGTATTCTCATTGCCTTTCAATGTCTCTAACTGCTACATCAAAAATCAAAATTTTGATGAATTTTTTGTTCTACTGATCACAGAACTGTTGTTTTCACACCTAATTTTCCTAAACCGTCTAATTCCCTCAACCGAAATAATGAATACAAATTTTTTCGAAATATTGATACTATAAAATCGTGCGAGTACCTTAACTGTATTAACTGGCATACTGAATTTGATGATTGTGTTAATGTGAATGATTTTCACTACAGGATTGTCTTTTACCTTAACCATATTGTTGATCATTTCGTTCCAGTTTCTAGACAATCCTCCAATTTTGGTTTCAGCAGAAAATGTTACCATCTCTAATATCGCACGGAACGTCTCCGTATCATTTTTCAAAGCCAACCTATGTACACCTCCTGAATCCAAAATTGCCTACTACATGTCTGAAAAAACTTTTATCAACTGCAAAAGTCTGAAGATAAATTTTTTTATAATAATCAACTTCGAAACCAAAATGTCAGAGCCTTTTGGAAATTTATCAAAAATAGATTACCGAATATTTCATCCTCAAGACCATCTGTTGACCGAAATACCATACCAATTTATGAGCCGCTATTGCTTTTTCTCAATTTGTTTCTACTACGTTTAACCATAATATATATATATCTGAAGCCATGGACAGCTGTCGTTTTCATATACCGACTATTGATAATATTCACCCAATTCCACTGTTTACATCTGAAAATATTCTCCAATATGTCAATCTGTTACCTACCTAATTAAGTAACCTCGGCCACCAATCATTTTTCTCCATTTTTTGATTAAAAAGCTTGCCCATGGACTCAAAACACCTCTAACTAAATTATTCAATTTGAATATTTTTGACAAAGCAATTCCTGACGTATGGCGTCACGCACCATTACTCCAATTCCCAAATCTCCGTCACCTGATTCTATTGATCAATGCAGACCCATTTCCATTACAAGTGCTGACAGTAAATTATTTTAATATTTCATTAAATGCCTTTTAATGGGACAGTTCAGTTCTAATAATTTAATCTCACCTAATCAATTCGGTTTCTTATTTGGCCACACACCTGTGGTAATTTATTATCCAATTTTCATCAGATTTTGATCAATCTTGATTGTACTATACCTGTTGAAGTTATTTAATTATAATTTTCCAAAGCATTTAACCGTGTTCCCCATAATCTATTCATCGATAAGCTTCGACAATATAGTCTTCGCTAAGCTAACGACATTATTCAGAATTGGCTGACCGATCGAATGCAGGCTGTTCGTTTTAATAATTCTGTCTCAAAATTTTTACCCGTACTAAGTGGTGTCCCACAGGGCACCGTCTTTGGACCAATTTTATTGATAATTTACACCTTTGACCTTATTGATCTTGTTAACTGCTCTTTCTTTTTGCGCAGATAAAATATACTCTAGCCTAATCAATCCATTGATGATCAGCACCAACTACAGGAAGATCTTAACACAATTATTCATTGGTGCAACATTAATGGTATGTCACTCAACCACACCAAAACTAATGTTATTCATTGTGGACTGAAAAATCAGGAATAGCTGTACTTGGTTGATGTTCATCCTATCAATTCGGTTAGTCATGTTAGAGATCTATTCATTTATTCAAAACATTCTTTATCCCGCTTATCGATTACTGCTTTCCAGCAACTATGTACTCTACTAAAAAACAAATCAAAAACCTTGAATATATTCAAAAAAATTTGTCTCTATACTTTTAACCTTTATGACATCCCTAGGAACTAGGGTTCTGTGTAGTGACATTTTTGATGTCAGAATTCTTTTAAAGACTCTTTATACTTTAATATTAATTCATTCACACCAAATCAATCTAATACCCGTAGTATTCTTTCCAAACACAGATGTAATACTACATTATTCTTTCGTTTTTTGGTATAATAGATTTATAAATCTCTATGAAAGGATTCCTCAAGAAACCACACCCAACCGCCGTACTCTTTATAATTACTGGAATCCACTGATTGTACGTTTCATTAACTAAATGCTCTCAAATTTATTTTTCAATCTAATTCTTGGCTAATGTTAATTTTCCATCCACTCCAAAATCAGTACTTATTCACTGAATCCACTGATTGTACGTTTCATTAACTAAATGCTCTCAAATTTATTTTTCAATCTAATTCTTGGCTAATGTTAATTTTCCATCCACTCCAAAATCAGTACTTATTCACTCATTTCTTATCGTCCACTCTCTATTCTTCGTACATTGTTTTGAAGTGAGAATAAATAAATAAATAATATAAAACTGCGTGAACGACTGAAGAGTGACTGAGTGACTGAGTGACTGACAGACTGATTTACTGACTGACTGACTGACTGACTGACTGACTGACTGACTGACTAACTGACTGACTGACGGACTGACTGACTGACTCACTGGTTCACTGATTGACTGACTAACTGACTGTCTGACTGACTGACTTATTGACTGACTGACTGACTGACTGACCGACTGACTGACTGACTGAGTGACTGACTGACTGACTGGATTAATGACTGAATGTCTGACTGACTGAGTGACTGAGTGACTAACTGACTGACTGACCGACTGACTGACTGACTGACTGACTGACTGACTGACTGACTGACTGACTGACAAACTGACTGACTGACTGACTGACTGACTGACTGACTGAATGACTGAGTTACTGATTGACTGATTGACTAACTGACTGACCGACAGAATGACTTACTGACTGACTGACTGACTGACTGACTCGTCCAATCACTCACTCACTCTCTCACCTGAGGAACTCGTCAAATTCTCTCTGACTCGTAATGGCACCAGGGAACTGATTTTTCATTGCAGGATCATGCAGCTCGATGTCGATCTGGCAGAATGCGATACCCGCCTCGTCAAATAAGTTACCGTATTCGAATGCCTGTCAAGTGAGTGAGTGAGTGAGTGAGTGAGTGAGTGAGTGAGTGAGTGAGTGAGTGAGTGAGTGAGTGAGTTAGTGAAGTAGTGAGTGAATGAGAGAGTGAGTGAGTGAGTGAGTCGTGTGACCTGTTTATTGGGTTTCTCCTGCTCCGACCATTCAATTACCGGCTCAATTTGTTCGCCGGAGTCCAATGGTCTCTGACTGGCGTATTTGCCGTCAAACCGTAACCACATCAGGGGCCAATTTCTAAGATTTACCGAATGGTAAAGGTAAAGGTAAATAATAAAAAAGTACCAGAATACATATGTATTTTTTACTCTGGTACTTTTTCTGGTAAAATTTACCTTTACCATTTACCAGTACCTTAAAATGAATTACCATTTTCTAAAAAAGTGATTTGGTAAATTGATGGTTTTGATGAAACATCATGTCATTCATGTGCGAACTTGTGCGATTTTATTTGATATAAAACCGAAACTTTTGTGTGTCTTCTTTTACATATTCTTGATCACTGATTTTTTCACGAATTTTGATACCAAAAAGAACCAAAAAGGAGCTGAAATTTTTTCGGTCGATTTGGCATTCGGGTCGGATCCGGCCGCGTCATGTGAGCTGTGGTTGATTAAACGTTGATCGATTCGAAATCACAGTATTATAGAGCTCGTCGGGACAGTTTTCAATCAGCTACCGTCATTGATGCAAAAAACTGGGAATGTTTCGTTAAAATTTTTGAGAGAAACTCGAAACTTTTATAATGGGATTTGGAAAAATCGATTTAAAACAGGTAGACTTTTATACAACACATACGTATGTGAAACATGAACGATTCTGTAGCTGCTTTGCATGGTTTTGCTTGCTTTGTTATGTACTGCCATAGTGGCTGTCGTTTTACTCCTCGTTCTGGAGCTTGAAATCCCATCAAATAACGGGTTATAACATGAAAAATTTCATTAAACCCTCCTTACCCTGTAATATACTGTTTCTGTATAAAAAATTTGATTAAAATTAACAGTCACAAATTACCAAATTATATTACCCTGCTCTGAGGGTAAGGTAAAATTTTCCGGTAAAATCGACTTTACCGGTGCATCTTGGAAACTAAATTGATAATTGGCAACTGGTAAATGCAAAAAAACTGGTAAAATCAGAATACCGGAATGGTAAATCTAAGAAAGTGATTTTACCAGTACCAGTACCAGTACCTTTACCATTTACCTTTACCAGTCGGTAAATCTTAGAAATTGGCCCCAGTGCCACAGTATGACAACCTCTGCCGCAAATATGCGGTACAGAATTGTCTCTCCCTGCCTCCCCCCTCGCGCCTGCCTCCCCTTTATCGTACGGTGACTCATCCTCCAAACCTGCCTACCGGCGATAAGGGAAAAGGGGTTCGGAACATTTTAACTGAAATAAATATTATTGTATTATTATAATCTCTATGTTGCTATTTTTGTGGTTGTTGTTGTGGTTGTTGTTGTGGTTGTTGTTGTGGTTGTTGTTGTGGTTGTTGTTGCCGTTTTTGTTGTTGTTGTTGTTGTTGTTGTTGTTGTTGTTGTTGTTGTTGTTGTTGTTGTTGTTGTTGTTGTTGTTGTTGTTGTTGTTGTTGTTGTTGTTGTTGTTGTTGTTGTTGTTGTTGTTGTTGTTGTTCTTGTTGTTGTTGTTGTTGTTGTTGTTGT
The DNA here is from genome assembly GCA_964036265.1 of Daptonema setosum. Classification (NCBI taxonomy): domain Eukaryota; kingdom Metazoa; phylum Nematoda; class Chromadorea; order Monhysterida; family Xyalidae; genus Daptonema; species Daptonema setosum. The sequence continues at coordinate 30,496,878 of OZ038446.1, read as the reverse complement.
TGCTGTTGTTGTTGTTGTTGTTGTTGTCTTTGCCTGAAGAAATTGATACCTCACTCGTGTCACTCACACGAGTCGTGACCTACTTACTCTTTTATTGTTGTACAATAACAACAAGAACAACAAAAACAACAAAAACAACAACAACTGCAACAAAAATAACAACAACAACAACAACAACAACAACAACAACAACAACAACAACAACAACAACAACAACAACAACAACAACAACAACAACAACAACAACAACAACAACAACAACAACAACAACAACAACAACAACAACAACAACAACAACAACAACAACAACAACAACAACAACAACAACAATAACAACAACAACAACAACAAATCTAGAATACTGATTAATTATGTTGTACCTAACCCGTTTTCCCTTATAGCCGGTAGGCGGATTCGGAGGATGAATCACAGTTGGATAAAGGGGGGAGGCAGGCATGAGGGGGGGGGGGGGCAGGGAGAGACAATTCTGTGCCGCGCATCTGATGGACCATGATCAGACCCGTCAGACCGACAACAATGAACAGTGCGCGCTGAATGCGATGAAGCTTCATAATGACGAATATTGGTGAAGTTTATTTTGTCGCTGGCGTTGAACTGTTAGTTCAATCGCGATTTTACCGAATTTCAGTGAATAATGCAATTTTTTTTACGAAATACGGTAAAAATCTGGATTGGTCTGAGCTTCAACGCGTCTGAGCTTCAACGAGTCAAGTTTTCGGTGAAAGTTGGTTTGCCATGAGTCCTGAAATTGAGCGGAAATAATTGAATTCACCGGCTTTTTGGTATATTTAGAGTAAAAACAGTGGTAAAAGTTATTGAATACACCCGATTCGTCGAAATTAGTTTTTTTTTCATTCATTACTACTCTAATTTAAACCAACACCCCTTTAAAAACATAACCCGTTGTTGGAGTCACCCGTAAAGTTAACTATGTACTTATTCAGGCCTATTTTTCTTCCACAAAATTTAATATTGTTTATAGGATTTGTCGACGGCTCGGCCACGGATCGAAAGTAGCTTGCGACATTTCAATCGGGTAGGTCAATTTTTTTGTAACAACCGATAATTTGACGAGATTTTTTCATGTGTTAAGTTAACCGATAAAATAAAACGGGATGAGAGTTTTAAACAAAAACGTATTTTTTTTCTGGGTAATCGAACTTAGTTTATACACACCATAATTAGTTTAACTACATTATTTACACGTATGTACCTACTCAAACAACAAGTTTTGTCATAGAAAATGTTAAGATAATTTATTTCAATAATTATCCAAAATTGAGATAACGATTCAAATGAATGGATTAAACTGAATGCACGTTTTACTAATTCAAAAAAACCCAATGAAGTGCTGAACGTAATGAACACTGAGCTGTTGTATGATTGCTAAATGAAAACATCAATCAAAGAAGTGACGAGAGGTCTCATCACAGATGATACATCTTTGCCTTTGCCACGAGTACAACGGGCTTTAAGAAAAATAAGTTTTTCGGTATTTTCAGCTAAATCAAGAGTCAGCTAAGTCGACGGGTAATGAAACGTAACGAATATGAACCATAACCAGTATGACACGTGTGAGTTACAACAGTTTTGTAAAAATTTATAAATTTTAATTAGAGATTTCAATAAAAATCGAAATTTTCATCCATTGTAATCCATGAAATTTGCATCCATCCTGTTCGTCCATTTGTAAACAGTGGTTGCGTAATGTTTCATACTCGTATCTTTTTATATTCGCTATTTTTCATACACGTATCTTTTCATACTCGTACTTTTTCATACTCGTATCTTTTCATATTCGCACGGATCATAGCCGTTATGTTTCATACTCGTATCTTTTCATATTCACACGGTTCATACCCGTTATGTTTCATACTCGTATCTTTTCATACTCGTATATTTTCATACTCGTATCTTTTCATACTCGTATCTTTTCATATTCGCTATTTTTCATACCCGAAAAAAGAGTGCGTTATGTTTCATACTCGTATCTTTTCATACACGAATCTTTTCATATTCGCAAATTTTCATGCTCAAAAATAGTGCGTTACGTTTCATACTCGGAAAAATTGTTCTTTTAACAAAGGATTGCGTTACGCTTCATACTTTCTTAAAAAAATCGTTTTTTTTTAATAAAAGAGATCTTGATGTTTCAAACTCACAATAATAAGTCTAAGCGGTCAAAACAAGCAGTACACGTGCCTGTGCGTGTACAACTGGCGGTAGAATTTCCGTATATTTTATAGAAGTTTATTATAGTAATAAATATATTAAAACAAAATAAACAGCCGTCCAGCCAGGTGAGTGCACAGCGTTCTGTGCTGAATGGTTCACCATGGAAATTCAATGATATTAGCTGAACAGCATATGAGCGTGTGTGTGTATAGTTGTTAGGCATAGATGCTTAGGTACACTTCTAAAATATTTACTTTGGGAGATATTCAACCGCCACTATACTTTGTTTAATAGCTGGATAAAACCCAGTCATCATCCGCTTGAATGCACAGCGCAAGAGCGTGTGCCTTGTATGCATGAGGACCTGATTCATTCCCGCTTGTGTTTCATAAGCAGTCCAAAATCTTTTTATCCAATATGTAAGCAAAATGATTTGAATTTGAATTTTTACAATCGATTTAATTTTTTTAAGATTGTGAACTCACCCACTCACCTATACACTGACTCACTCATACAATCACTCACTCACTCACTCACTCACTCACTCACTCACTCACTCACTCACTCACTCACTCACTCACTCACTCGCTCACTCACTCACTCACTCACTCACTCACTCACTCACTCACTCACTCACTCACTCACTCACTCACTCACTCACTCACTCACTCACTCACTCACTCACTCACTCACTCACTCACTTACTACTCTCTCTAACATTATATTACGCATATATTATTCTATAAAAAAAACTACTGAGAAGAATTTTTCTAGTATGAAAAGATGTGAGTATGAAAAGATACGAGTACGAAAAGATACGAGTACGAAAAGATACGAGTATGTAACATAACGCACTCTTTTTTGAGTAAGAATATTCCAAGTATGAAAAGATGCGAGTATGAAAAGATACGAATTTGAAAAGATACGAGTATGAACCGTGTGAGTATGAACCATGTGAATATGAAAATATACGAGTATGAAACATAACGGGTATGAACCGTGCTTTCTTAGAACCACACACGAAGACGGGTGTTCAACATTGTTGTAAAACCTTTTTAAATGGTCTTTATGTTTCTTTTGTCGAAGATTTAATTTTGGGTTACGATTTATTACCCGCATTGTTTGCCGCGACTGATGTCCTCAATATTCTCAACTTAAATGAGTTAAAAAGAATACATCCCTTTCGAATATGTTTTATTGTTCAATCGTGATAGAGAATCTACATTTAATCTTTGTGTGTGTGTGAATTGGGCTGTTTGACAGTGGAACACTTTTTGAAACACTTTTTACTTTATACATTTTAACAGTTTTCACCAATTATCAAGCTTTTATGATCGTTAACTGTGTGTTATGACATCAGATTTGTGTTATTGGAGTTATGGAAGTATGATAATCTTATCTAGAACCTAAATCTTTGATTTCCAAATAATTAGAGCTTTCAATACATTTACTTTTTTTCTTCATTTATTGATACTTTTTGGTGTTGGAACAGTATGAAATAGATTTGTTTTAGAAATTTCTTAGCACAAAACTCCAGTTAGCATTTGTTTTGAATCACTAGGGGGAACCAGTTGCAACGCAACTGTGTGTTAAATTACAAAAAATTCTATCGAAGAAAACCCGTCAATATACGAAATTAGCTTCGATATACAGGGTGGGCCAAAAAAATGTGTCGCGTTTGAGCGGTCATTGTGAAAGTTGTACGAACGCTGTGAGGTTGCGGTAAAAAGCATTCGATTAGACATATTTTGGCCTACAAAATGATGTGCTACTCAAGTTGAATCTCTCATTTCTTAATTGTTACACGCGATTATTGAAAAAAAACATCGAATTTCACCTCGCAAAGTTCATATTTTGTGGTAAAACTGTATACATATTCAAAAATATTGCACGACGTGTGTATCACATAACTATCACATACAAGCGAATAAGAGCTAAATGTGTTTTCAAAAATGCATAATTAATCACGCAAAAAAGTATGTTCGGTTTGGCCTCCCTCATGAGCAATGACAGCATGCACGCGTGTAACTGGTTAATGGCTGACTATAAACAACAATGTTTTTTTCCAAAACAAACCAAAACATTCAAGATTTAAAAACTAAAATAATTCATTCGAACCTTAAGAACCAACAAAGCTTAGAAACCGAGGACCAATCAATGGTTTTGCATAATTATTCAGTTTTACCACAAAATATGAAAATCGCGAGGTGAAATTCTATGTTTTTTTTTCAATAATCGCGTGTAACAATTACGAAATGAGAGATTCAACTTTAGTAGCACTTTCTTTTGTAGGCCAAAATGTGTCTAATCGAATGCTTTTTACCGCAATCTTACAGCGTTTGTATAACTTTCACAATAACTGCTCAAACGCGACACGTTTTTCTGCCCACCCTGTATGTACAATGAACCCGTTGCTAGGTAACTCAAAAATCATCATTGTTCCTTATTCGAAAGAGAACTTCTAAAATAACTTATAGTAGTATAATCCTCTCGTTGAAAACCAGTAGGACATTCCTTACGCACCTGAACCCATACATATGTCAATACTGTGCATTGGCGGATGAGCTCATCCTCCAAACAGAGGGGAATTCGTCAAAGAGGGAGGAATGGGCCGTTTTTGGCTTTTTACCCACCCCTTAGGGAACAACTTTTTTTCTTTTTGAAAACGCCAAAGAGGGGGAATTTCACTTTTCCCACCCCTTCTCGTCCGCTAGTGATACGGTAATCTTACTCGAGTTTGTTATCCAAATATTGTTTCAAGATTAGTTCGACTGTGGGATCTTGAAAGAACGCGTGGAATTAATATAACCCGACCATATATATCAGCACGTTAAACTGACCTGACACATCAAGTTCGGAGTTTATTGCCCATTGATCAGTTTTCAAAAAATGCATACCATTTTCAGCATAGATCTTCCAAACCTCCAGTATCCTACATGTTTAGTCTCACTCAAACCTCAGAAATCATGAATTCATTAATTAGCTTTTTTAGCGTCACCTGAAACCTCAATGATAGGAGCCATATTTTTTTGTTAGAACAGTTATAGGGTGGTCAATTGGTTATTAGAATGGCCACAAAAAGGTAATCCGTGTTTCCCCTAGAAATCGGAATCTTGGATTCTTGTGCTTCATTTCGGATTTTTACGGAAATAAATGTTTTTGAAGAAATCAAGCAAAATTAATTTCTATGAATCAAAATCCAAAATTCAATACTCGAATTTTGGATTCACAGAAAATTTACTTTTTATATTTTTTTGTTTTGTTTACAAAAACGTTAAAACCTAAAATAGACCCCAAAATCCAAGATTCAGTTTCATAGGGGAAACACTGGTTACCTTCTGTGGCCATTCTAATAACCAATTGTCCACCTTTTTTATACACTAAAAACGCAAGTGAAGAAGGAAATACTCAAACCTTCTTTTTGTATGAATACCTATTATAATATTTATAACTAATGGATAAACCAATTCATACTTTGCCTTTAATATTGAATTACATAACTGACATGTATGTATGTATCTACTCAAACACAGGATTGTGTTGCTGAACAGGACAGAATCTACATATATGTATTTAGCATTCCACCAGTTAAGAAGTCCTCTATGCTTGCGTGTATCACAACGAACGTCTTGTCAGTGTCAGACCTTTATTCTGTCGGGTAAATCAACAATGACATAAATCATAAATCACATTCTATTTATAGGATTTTACTAAGCCAGTGTGGCTGCCGCCATAACAATTATAAAGATCACGTATCTATTCCAAGAATCACACGTGCTCTGCCAACTTCTCCCTACGAAAAACAATGAGAAAGACCGTTAATAAACGATAAATTGCAGAATTTAATTCATGGTGTATAAGATTGCGTTGATAGCACGCCATATGCATTTGTCGCGTTGCATTCCATTCCACACCTGTACTTGATGATAAACGAAACAGCTGATTAAATAAGGATTATTTCTCACATAATCTTACTGTCTACACTCACTTGAGATCTAAGCTGAATTAATTAACACTGATTAAAAACCAACTTATAGAGGAATAGAAAACTTTGCGTTTGCACCATTTTATTAAACCAACACATCAAGTATAACATAAATGTACGTGTCGAATACTTTTTAAAACACGATGTGCTGTTATCTCATAATTTCCTCCCCATTTTAAACAAATTTTAGACATTGAAACACTTATTTCTAACAACGCTCATCTGAGACTCCGATACATATATCTACTTAAATTTAGAGATGGATGACACCTTGTACTTACGAGACATTGTCTTATTTACGAACATAACCTCGGATACTCGGTCCTGGTTCTTATTGTTACCCACAAAGCGTACGCCATTCGGGCCCATCATGTAGATGCCCAGACGTTCCATGCTCGCAAAACCAATCAAAATGTCATACTCCATGTCATGTACAACATTACAAGTTATCTTATCACGACCACCCTTTATCGACACACTAACCGTACACGCACTGTTACTCACAATCTTCGATCCATTTAATGTCGATATCTGATCGTTGCAATGATACGTTTTCACGCCCAGTCGCTTGGCAAACTCAGACGAAATCAGATTGGTGTTAGCTCCGCTATCCATGGAGTAATCGCTGTGTTTCACCTTAACACCATTCACACGAATATACGGTGCACAACCCTTATGCTTAACCTTACCATACTTTCTCTTGTCGTCACGAAACTCATTCGGACGATCTTTCGGTTTCACATAACCTTGATCCGATGGAATTTTTACCATTTTCTGTTCGCTGCTTCTGACCAACATAATCATCTGTTCTCCATGATTAGTTTTCTCATCCATCTTAACCTGTTTCTCCTTCATCGGGCAGCTCATCGCAATGTGCCCTTTGTTTCCACAGCTATAACACTTACGAAACGTATCCCTGTCGTACTGATGCGTTTTTTGCTGTTTCGGAAACACATTGTTCTTAATCTTATGCTTAACCTGACTACCGTAACCGTACTTTCCGCGTTTGGCAGTGTTTCCAGCATGCCAACATTCGCTCGTGTAGTGTGAGGCCTTGTTGCAGGTACGACACCATTTATGACTGTACTGATGCTCTGGAATTCGGCTGTTAAAAATTCCGTTTACAGATTTGTCTCCGCCATGTTGAAAGGCCTTATGGTTCGTCTCATGACCTACAGTTCCCATCAAACCTGTCTGTATCTTGGCTGCATTCTCCTTCACCTCCACACTCTTAACCAGATTATCCAGGCGATTCTCTCCTCCATTGAGCAATGACTCGATCGCCATTTCCTTTTGCTTAGGTGATAACAAACCCTGACTCAGTCTCTGCATCATAACCGTTTCAAATCCATCGTTCTCTCGATTTAGAAAGCATCTCGATTCCAGTTCACTAACGTACTGACGTATACTCTCATTAGGTCTCTGATCACACGAATAAAACGTACTCTGTCTGACTGCAGCACAGCGCTGGTCACTAAACAGATTCTCCAAAAATCTCCACGTTTCAGGTAAACTCAACCTGATATTGTCACCTGCGGACTCGTACATGCGCAAAGCATTACCTGTCAGACACGTCCTGATATGTGTCAGTGCGGTTGGCTCATCAGCCTGTGTTAACATCAGTCGTTTCTTAACGCCTTCTGACCATGTCTTGAACTTGGCACCATGTTTGCCATCCAACTTATCATAAACCTGCAAGAATAACTGCAGCTGAGCCATATCCTTTTGCTGCTGACGTTGCTGCTCAATCAACAAGTTTAGGCCTACATGCTCATTCAATTGTGATACATTACCATAACCTGTGTTCTGTGCTACGTTAGCACTACAGTAACCTGCGTTATGTACCATTGGTGTAACACACACACCTTGCCTACCTGAATGTGGTACACCATTATCGTAACCCAATCCAGGTGGTGGACTAATCTGTTCATTATGACACGCTCCAGTATGTGCGTTCACATTACTATCATCCCATACAACACTCAGATTTGGGAACTTATCCCTAACCTTCTGCAAAACGTACTTAGCGTCCTCCTCAGCGAACGGAGTGCTAGTCATTACGCCATCATTATTTAACACACTAGTAACCTGTGGTTTATTGGCATTAACGTGATTGGGTTCAACACTACCGTTACCCATCGACACATCGCCCAGATTATACATATTTTTAGGTGTATTCACTCCTTGACTGTGCGTAGAATCCTGTGTGATATTAACAGTCTTGGCTGTTTCAACACTCAAACCTGTGACGTTGGTTAGGTCAGTCAGTTTGTATTTGGCCTGGTTTACACGGCCCCATTCCAACTCATCAACAACATCATAAACCTCCAACAAATACTGCAACATGATGTTCAACTGCTGTTGTGGCTGATCGCGTGGTTCAATACGTGGCACAACAATACCATCTGAACCTGGTGTGAGGGTACTTACCTCGCTCAGGGACTTGAACATATCATAAGCCATCTGTAAATCAATGTTAATGTAATGTCTCAACAAATGACGACATTCACGCAATAAAATACAGTGATTAAAACGATATCCGTACTGATTGGTCGGCATTTTATACGTCATTATACTGCTGTTATTTTTTTCAAAATTAACCAAAAATACAGTGGCAATAGATTGCCTTGATGAATTTTATTTACGGTGGCAGCGACTGCCTCAACCGTTTGAATTTTTGTATAACAGTGGCAGCTGCTGCCTCAACTGTTTTAAGTTTTTTTGTACGGTGGCAGCTGCTGCCTACACCGTTTATATATTTTACAGTGGCAGCTGCTGCCTCAACTGTATTGAAAACTTTCGGTAGTTAAATCAGCTTCAACCGATTATATTTTATAATTTTACCGCGGTGGCAGCTGCTGCCTCAACCGGGTTATATTTGACAAATATTGATAAACGTATACACAATAAACGTTTCACAAAGTTAATGACTAAATAATAGTCCACGTTGAGTCAACTAACATTTACCACACATATGTCGTTGCACAAAGCATACGGACAACACGTGTCAACTCAACAATGTATCTTGACTGGTACACGATGACTTGAGCACATCCACTTCAAACGTTGGGAACACCGAAGTTAAGGAGCGCCATTTAGCATTCCACCAGTTAAGAAGTCCTCTATGCTTGCGTGTATCACAACGAACGTCTTGTCAGTGTCAGACATTTATTCTGTCGGGTAAATCAACAATGACATAAATCATAAATCGCATTCTATTTATAAGATTTTACTAAGCCAATGTGGCTGCCGCCATAACAATTATAAAGATCACGTATCTATTCCAAGAATCACACGTGCTCTGCCAACTATATCCTAATTTTCAGCGAATGTAGTTTCCGACATTAGATGATAAATTTTTTTACGGAGTGGGTAATTGCAACAGAATGCAATTTTTGTCTAAACAGGAATGGCAACATAACTCAACGGGTTAAGTATATGCATCTTACGCTTTCCTGTGACGCTTCGGTTCCTATAGACTGCAGAACTAATTACGCGAATACGTACGATTAAGACTTTTCCGCACGTGAAATGCGCGAATGGTTTGTAATTGCGATTTCGTTCTATAAAATGTTTTCTAAAATACAAACGGAAGAAACAGTTGTCTATCCGTAGTTTTTTTTAAATTTCACTTTTGGCTTTTCAACATGGACGGAAAACGCTCGCTGCTCAATAAACATCATCCACCGCCCAATTGCTACGCCCAATCAGCATCAAGCAAGGGGCCAGGAAGAAATAACGCGCTTTTCATCTTTGCAGCATTCGTTATAAAGACCCATAAACCAATTATGGTGAATAAATTCTTTTACTAAAGATAGATCTCTATCAAAAAACTTAAAATTACACTCTATTCGACAATCCATTTCGCGCACGGAAAAGTCTTATTTGCACATATTCGCGTAATCAAATCTGCAGCCTTTATAAAACTCGATCATACGTTGATGGCAACGGGTATAAGATTAATAAAAAAATTACATTTTAGTATCGTAATGACTGATTAAATTAACTGTGATATTAATGACTTGTTGGTGTGTTAACTGTTCCAAATAACTCAAGAAAAACTGAATATAATGTTGACTCATTCACTAACCCACTCACTCCCACACACTCACTCACTCACTCACTCACTCACTCACTCACTCACTCACTCACTCACTCACTCACTCACTCACTCACTCACTCACTCACTCACTCACTCACTCACTCACTCACTCACTCACTCACTCACTCACTCACTCACTCACTCACTAATTCAATTATATACAGGGTGTCCCATTCTTACATATGTCCCGCATTTGAGTTGTACTGAACAATTATGGCAGAATATGTTTTTCTGGAATAGAGCATACCTTGGAAAATTATTTGATGATTACCAAATAAATATTTGAAGTCGTTAGCTAATTTTACAAGCCATCGAAAAAAAACCTTTTGGCCATTATTTTTTCCTTATTTTTCATCGAGCAAGAAACACAACAAAAAATCATCAATCACAAGACACTGATAACAGAAATCATAGGTAATAAATGACCACGTAAAACCCTACCAAAATTTCTGGTAGGTATCAAACAAATTGCCAAAGTATCCTCTATTCCAAGTTTAAGGCCAAATTTTGCTACGGATATGTCACAACCCCCTACAAAATTTGACCCTGAAAATAGGTTGAATCGACAGAGCTTGA
>OZ038446.1:30462668-30485819 GCA_964036265.1 Daptonema setosum | reverse complement strand
GTCTCAGAGAAATTTTTTAATTTGACGTTTTTTTCGATTTTTATGGGTGAATGAATGATGTGTGACACGACGCTTCATGGTCAATAAGTTCGGTATGCATATCCGGAGGTCGGAAAACGTGTTATTCACATAGTTTGCTTACCTTTTCTCTTAACAACTCGAATTTAATAAGAATATTGTCATATTTAATAAATTTTTTTAGAAAAGGTTGGTTTCTGCTCATGGATTTCCGTTCTTAGCAAACCAGGGTAATACGTTGTAAATCTTCATTTTTACACGCAGCTGAAATATTTTCTTATGAAGTAATTGAATTAATTTTTACATCGATATTCAGTATTTTTATATTGCAAATACTCGATCAAAATAGGTGCCTTGGCGGCTGCGACATTCGACGGTTAAGAGGCTTAAGATATAATGCAGTCAGTTTCAAATATTTCCTCGGACTTTACAAGGACATATTCTACATACAGGGTGGGGCAAAAGTACCTATACAGTTGTTGACGCAAAATTTCTCCTAAAAATTACGTTGCATCAATATGATTAAATAAGCCAAACAAAAACTAAAACACCTGAAAATGTTTATTCTGTTATTTATTTCAACTTACGTTTATTTTCATGAGTTATTTCTCTTTTTATGGAAATTTGCCATGTTTCCGGTTGTTTTCCGCGTTTTCTGTGAAAAATCTCACCTTATAAACTGTTATTTAACAAAATTTGATAATGGTAAATTACGGCTGAGATGGGTTCTTACTTTATACTTTCTAACCTTGGTGGTACCCAACACCGTAGGGTAGAACTTTTGTTATATTTGCTTTTGTTTTATATGCCAGACGAGGCGCAACTATTCGGCTGTATTTCATTATACATTACTCAAATCCAGTTTTAAATAGAACAGTGAAAACATACGGGAAAACACGGAACTGACGATTCGGGGAAGACAATGCGCACTGATACAATGCGTACTAAGAATATATAGTGTTATAGACTTATAGTATAATCTACTAATATTGGGAAAACGGGGGCGTCTGAATATAATTCTACACGTAGACAAGTTAAGTTAGAAAGCAGTAAACAACTGGGCTAGACAAATATGCATAGAATCAATGGACAGTAGCATAGAACGTAGCAATAGCAGCCTTAGTGGCGGACAGGGAGTATTGGGCCACCAATACTGTACTGTAAGTAATATGTATTGTTGAAAATTATTCTAAAACGTTTAACCTGAACGTAAGTTGACATTCATGCGTAATAAACAGAACAGTGTCTTCGTTTTCCACGAAATTCACCGATTTTAGTCGGAAAATGGTAAAATTCAAAAATCATACAGGGTGGCTCAAAAGTCTCTACCCGCTCTTTGACCACGAATTTATCAAATTTATTAAATTGCATGATTCCCTTTTACAACCTAAATATATGTAATAACACCTGAAATTTCATATTATAGGGTTTATTTTTTTATAGGATTGCTAAAATTTTACTTTTGTGCGAAATTGTTGGATTTTTCGTGTATTTTCGGCAATTGTGACCAAAATGCTACGGAAACTGGACAAAATGATACGATAAAATCTTCAAATAATTGTAAAAGAGTTTTATGATGCTGAAAACCAGTGTTAACTTGGTTTTTATGATATCTGTATAAGAAGACAGGTTGATATTATAGTGATTTACTACAAAAAAGTCAGGGTAACCAAAGAAAAAATCGTAGTTTTTGAGAAAAATCAAAAAATTTGAAAATCGGTAAAATAACTTCTAGTCGAGATAATAATTCTTCAACAACTCCCAATGTGCGAATGTAACGTCATAAGACCCCATTTAGGGCTATAAAAACAAGATGAATGCTTAAAACTGCCAAATGGAAGATTTTGGTCCGAAAAATGACATACGCAAATTGGCTTATATTTCGCAGGTCGAAGCCAATACATTTTTTATTTTGTGACAATTTCAGCTCAAACATCATCATAAAGCAGAATTATGCAATTCTTGAGTCTTTACGTTTACATCCTCACGTTTACATTAAAAAAATTCGACTGAAGATCATAAAAATACAGGAATAACCTGATTTTTGCCGAATTTTTCACAAAAAGCCATATAATGGTCAAATCTGACAACGTAATTCAAATTTTCAGGTGTTTTTACCTATAACTGCTTATTGAACACCAATCTTCCAATAAATTTTTTTCGAGAAATTCGACGTCAAACAGCGGGTAGAGACTTTTGGGCCTCCCTGTATGTTTCAGCTTAAATGGGATTGCCTGAGAAAATCTATAGTTTGGCGTCGACGAAAAAAAAATTGAGCTGTTAGCGGTTTTAGAACCACTATATGGTGGGTAGTAATCGACCATAGTATTAGGGTTCACAGATGTTTCATTCCCGAGAACGAGGACTTTAAAATTTGAAAAACGAAAATTTCAGAAATCTGAAAAAAATTGTTTTTTTGTTTTTGAACGGCCATATAGTAAGAACATACTGTTCTGAAAATTTACAAAGTTGTTCTACGTTTTATTGCGGTCCTTTTGAGCCCTACAACGTTTAGTTTAACTAAATATTCTAGATAAATATTTTTTGAATTTCACCGTTTGGTCGGTTATCCAGGTGGGTATATTCAAGGAGATTTCATATCTTAGCTTGACGTATTCAGAAGATGACGTATAGCCCACGAGTTAGGCCAATAAATTGTCTTCACAACCTACTGGTGCCACCCCCACATCGTCTTCTTTTAGAATGAAAAAATATATTTTCTGAAAATTCGTCAACATTGAAATTTTGTATTTTTTATTTTCAATCATGAAAAATTTTTATTTTCGGTTATGGTCTTCTGAAACTTACACAGCATTTTTCGTCACTTTTTCAGCTTCATTTTGAGCTATAACATGAGTTAATTTGAAAATTTTTCAACGTCTGAAAGTGCAAATGAATGTTGCGGACTCGGGTATATTAGATGCAAATAATTAATGTCAAACTTCCATATATTTCTCGTATTGAACGATTTATGCACAGATATTGTTACACGACTATTCAAAAATATTTAGTGAAGTGCTGGCTACAAATTCAACACCATAAACCACAATTATGAACTTTTAAATGTGGTATTGAAATGACTTGAAACCCGTTGATATGGCCATCGTTATCAGAAAATCGTTATTTCACTCTTGTCCAGTTTTTGCTCCTGAGAGCTGTCTAATTGTTGAAATGTTCATATCATATGTTTGTACTATGTTTATTGCGGTCATTTTGATCCAAAAAACGCAAAAATTAACCAAAAATCATCTTTGAAAGTTCGTGAATTTTACCGATTGGTCGGTTATCCAGGTGGTTATATTCAAGGAAATTTCCTATCTTAGCTTGACGTATTCAGAATATGACGTAAAGCCCACAAGTTAGCCCACTAAACTGTCTTCACAACCTACTGGTGCCACCCCCCACATCGTCTTCTTTTAGAATGAAAAATTCGATTTTCTGAAAATTCAATTTCTGGAAAAGTGTAAAATAACGATTTTCTGATAATGATGGTCATATCAACGGGTTTCAAGTCATTTCAATACCACATTTAAAAGTTCATAATTGTGGTTTATGGTGTTGAATTTGTAGCCAGCACATCAATAAATATTTTTGAATAGTCGTGTAACAATATCTGTGCATAAATCGTTCAATACGAAAAATATATGGAAGTTTGACATTAATTATTTGCAGCTAATATAACCGAGTCCGCAACATTCATTTGCACTTTCAGACGTTGAAAAATTATCAAATTTACCACTGTTATAGCTCAAAATGAAGCTGAAAACATGACAAAAAATGCTTTTTAGGTTTCAGAAGACCATAACCCGTCATAAAAAAGTTTTTTTCATGAATGGAAAAGAAAAACGAAAAATTTTAATTTTGACAAATTTTCAGAAAATTGAATTTTTCATTCTAAAAGAAGACGATGTGGGGGGGGGGGGGGGGGTGGCACCAGTAGGTTGTGAAGACAAATCATTGGGCTAACTCGTGGGCTATATTTCATCTTCTGAATACGTCAAGCTAAGAGAGGAATCCTCCTTTAATATACCCACCTGGATAACCGACCAAACGGTGAAAATCAAAAATATTTATATAGAATATTCAGTTAAAATAAACGTTGTAGGGCTCAAAAGGACCGCAATAAAACGTAGAACAACTGTGTAAAATGAGTTGTAACTTGTGACAAGTACCTGAACAGGCTCAATCATTTTTTACTGCAGCATCTCAAAATTATTAGAAAAATCATTATGAACCGATGATCATGCAAGCTGACGGTGCCCACCACAGAGGAGGGCACGGTTCCTGCGTGCACGATCACTTCACTGAATGGGTCGAACGTGGAGGAACTCCCGATTTAACAGCTACTAATTACTGGTTTTGAAGACCTTTCAAAGAACTAGTTTATTCCAACAAAATGGTCACAGTGGAAGAACTCATAGAAATGATCTTCTTGGAAATAGCGAACATCACTGCAGAATCGCGACCAAACGCATTAGTCGATCTCAAAACTCGTAAAAATAGTTGTATCGATAAAATCCGGTGGTCATATTGAATGAAGCTTTTCTTTTCTATTGTTTCCCGCATAATTTGCTAATATATATGTCGTATAATCACCATTGAATTAGTTTTAAATATGTTTCTTAATGAAATTCTTCTGAAAATTCTCCAAAAATTTAGGTTTTTTTTCACTCGACTATAATTCGAGCTGTAATCAACGAATTTTCAATTTTCAAAAAGGCAAAAAATTCTTAATGTATTGGTATTTACAATATTAATTTTTAAGATTATTGCTTAACGCATACTAGAGTTATTCAAAAAAGAACTCGTGAACCCCTCGCTGGGACACCCTGTACATAAAAGCGCCACTGTAAAAATGTTATATTAAAAAAAAAACTTTTGCAATCAGAACTCATAGTCAAGACTGAGCAATCAGCGCACAGCTCTGCAATGATTGCCCAGCTTACAATTAAATTCTGGCCTCCTATCATGATACATGATGTGTGCGTACGACTGTTTAGCGACATATGAACCTTCTGTTCAGTACAACGACGTGCTAAACGGTACACCACAGGTACTTTTGTCTAGCACTGTTGTAACTAAGAGTATAAACTGAAGGCAACGGGGGTTTTACGCCACACTAGCTGTGAAGCCTTACAACAGTTTTATGTGAGCCAGTACACATATTCCTAAAACAATATTTCCCTAAAACTACTTTTCCTAGATATAAAAAAAAATATATTTGACATAATAATTAAAAATAAATGCGTGAAAAAGAATTTCTGATTTACAGATACGTCTTCAAAGCTTTTTTTGCCCTGACGTGATGTGCAAGATCGTCATGCAAATGCAGCGGAATATAACTGAATATATCGTTAATATTGAACATCATTGACATCGTAGAATTTTGAAATTTCAGATTACCACCCCCACCCCGAAAATTGGGAGGGTAAGGATCGCGCCTACGGAGCGGAACTCTTAAAAGCGCACCGTTCAATTGCGGAACTATATTAGCGGAACTGTTCGCATCGGAACCGTTAAGTGGGGATCCATACCCAGCGGAATTCTTATAAGCGGATCCGTAAAAATCGGATTTTTATAGACCGGATCGTTTTTTAGCGGAACTGTACCCAGCGGATTTTTTCATTTCCGGATATTTCAAAGTATAAAATCGGAAGTATTAAAATCGGAAGTGTTAAAATCGGAAACGTCAAAAGCGGAACTTTAAAAAGCGGAACCGTCAAAAGCGGAACTGTTATAAAAGCGCCCATCATGAGTGGAAAACCACGCTGGACACCTCCGCTTCGCGGTGCTAACGGTCCAAGGCGGGGGCATAAAACTTAGGTTTCAGTGTAGGCTTAGGCTTAGGCTTAGCCTTTGGAGAAGGGCTCGGGCGCTACGCGCCCAAGCCCTTCCCAAACCCTAAGCCTAATCCTAAGCCTAATCCTAAGCCTAAACTGAAAACTAACTCTTAGCCTCATACTCGGCGATCTCGCTTAGAACGAACAGTCTGTGCTAATGACTAAGCCGAAGCCTAATAAACAATGAAATAGGCCCTCCAAATGTTAATAGCAAAAAATATTAACTTCACCGAGTTCCGCAAAACCAATTTCCGGAAATTAAGGTTCCGCTGTCGTAAGTTCCGCTGAAAACACATCCGCAAAGAACGGTTCCGGAAACAAAATATCCGCAAATAAACTTCCGCTGGCAAGACTTCCGCTTTTAATAAATCCGATTTTAACAGTTCCGATGAAAAAAAATCCGATCCATACAGTTCCGCTAACAAACAATCCGCACATAACAGTTCCGGAGAAAAGACTTCCGCTAATAAACTTCCGCAAACGAACGATCCCTATTATACAGTCCCGTAGATATGGGTACACCAGGGTAAGGACGGGTAGGGGGTAAAAATTTTTTTCGCAATAAAGCTATGTTTTTTGCGCGTTTAAAATCTCCTATTATTAAGTATAAACATCACATGAACCGGATTTTTCAGGTTCTAGCCGAGAAAATTGACCCAGAAAACGTATTTTTAGAAGAATAATTCTCACAGCCAAATTTTTCTGAAAAATTAGCTTCAAAATCGAGGTTTTGAGTTTCAAAACCAGTTTTTTAGGGCGATATTCTCGAACATTTCGAGTCGGGGGAAGCGACCTATTTGTTTTTGTCTCAGGGTGGGGTAGGCTACCCGCCGACCCTGGGAAGTGGGGGTAACCCCCAATCGGATTGATGAATAAATGACAAACTAGTGAAAAGGTTCCTATATATAGGCAGTCACTCGCGCTACAGTTGAGGTATGATCCGTGAGGATTATCAAAGTGACGCACACGGGGTGTTCGAAAAAAGCAAAAAATCAAATCAAATTGAATTTGGAAATAAAAAAAAGATAATCCTGATAGTTTGTTTTGAATTTATAGTATGTTCACATTTTTTTTATTAAGCTCAAAAACTTTTTTTGTTTGTAATTTTGAATTTCCACATCAGCTGAGGATGTTTCGCGTGAAATTTCAGTAAGCAAGTTAAAATAACGGGTTCGTTGAAACGGTTTTCTTTCATTGTACCGACTAATTTTTCAGCTTTTAACGTTGGAGAGTTTTTTGGAAAATTGTATTAGTCGACCTATGACTAACTATTCCACTTATCATTTTACTGTGTACGCAGTTTGTGGAGGTAAAATATTTTTTGACTGTGAAAGGAAAAGCGTCTGTTTTCTGAACTTCGGCACGGGAAAGGGCTCAGAGTCCTGCGCCTGCGGACAGTTGACGCTCAGATGACCGACCGTGTTACACAATTGGGCTTCTCCACCTGCTCCGAACACGAACGTGCAAAGTGCCCCTTCCACCCACACTTCTTACATACGACATCTTGCAACTCACCAACTGACAGATTGGGACATTCATAGAAACGATGGCCCTGCATAGAGCATTTACCACAGTTCTGTCACATAACAGCCTTGTCCCGATACGACTGATGCAATTTACAAGACTCACTCACGTTCAGGCGATGCACAACGACGACGTTTACACACAGTTTGCTGCAAAAACGAACTATTTGACTTTTTAACGGCTTTTTCGTATGAAGTCAAGTCCAGGCGCGACTCATTCACCAATCCCAAACGCCGCAACTTATGTACATCCCAGCATGTCTCAATAACACATCTTCACCCAGATCAGGTACATTAACACCATTAATAACAGACGCAATCTCACTCGATACCGTTGACGTAACCGCCGCCAACACTGACTTGACTGGTATTCTGACAATACCAATCATGATAACACGCACTGTCGACACCGGAACCTCTTTAGACTGCGACTTCTTACCTATTTTTCCTGACATGCCCTTCATTTCAACAACCTGATCACGCAGCTCTGACAGTACATCATTCAATTCCGGCATCACTGATTCTTCTGGTAGTGACATATTCGGTTCACCATGCATTATAGTATTAACATACTGTAGATGGTCTTGCTAAGATGAGTGAACATGAACCGAGTTCACATCAACGCTCGCAGGAGTACCCCAATCCTGTCGTGTGTCATCATACGGTGACTGCTGGTTAGCCATATGACATGTATGGTATGCAGAGTTAACCGGTGGAGCACTAAGTACAGCCGGTGTACCATTACTGTTATGTATGTCTGGCATTCAAATTTTCCACAGTCCACGGACAACGCGCCGCTATATGACCCAATTGACCACACGAAGACTACGCGTCCAATTAAAACACCACCCCTATAAATTACAGGACAATACGGACCGAACGGACAACTGGCCTCCAATCTGACAGTAAACTCCTTGAGCGACTCGCTTTGTCGCTGCATGCATGACTGAAACGCGAAGAGGCTTCCCGTGCACCGTTGCTCGCTACCATACCGTTTCACCAGCCCGCGTACGGCTTCCTCCCAGCTAGTTTTGTTTACCACATCTAAAAAATCACGCCTAGCCCTGCCCCAAAAACAGTTAATTAAGTCTCCAGCTTGGCACTGTCGACCACATTAGCCTTTTTCAATCGAATATTTAGCGCAGAAAATCACACGTTAAAATCATTTTCGTTAGAGCCATCGAACCGATCAAATGTACCCATGCGCAACATTTGCTGTTCCGCGAGACGCTCAGTCAACTCAGTACGCTCAGCTGTTCGCTCGCATAGCGTTTCAACCACATCCAGTACTGAAATCCCAGCAGTACGACTAGACTGACGGGCAATAAAACTGACTTCAGATGAGTGATACCTGCCACATAATCACTGCTGCTGCGACATGAAATAGCCATCATGCTTATCGCGATCGCTGTTTCCACCAAACTTGGCATTGGGAACAAACTCGGCAAAAGAATCTGATTGAGGTGACGCAACTTTGGCAACAAACTTGGGCAAAGGTGCAGCGCTGCCAACAAAGTCGGGTTGCGGACGAAACGGAGCATGCCAGAACATCTGTCCAGTGCTCGTAGGCGTAGGCGTAGGAACTTGACAGAATAGCTGACCAGGCACCTTAGATGACGATAAACAAACTTGATCAAACCAGGATCATTTAATGATGGCGGAACATAAACCTGGCTGGACACCAGCCACGGAACATTTTGCGCTGGCGTTGAACTTATTAATGATGTCGCAGGAACCTGTCTGGACACCACTCACTCTCTCACTCACTCACTCACTCATTCACTCACTCACTCATTCACCCACTCACTCACTCATCTCCAATGACCTACCCACTCACTGATCAGGAACTCAACGACTCACTCACTCACTCACTCACTCACTCACTCACTCACTCACTCACTCACTCAGTCGCTCGTTCAATTACACACTCACTCACTCATCCAATCCCCTACTCACTCACTGATCAGGGGCTCAACGACTCACTGACTCACTCACTGATTAACTAGTTTCAGATTGTTGAATACATTGAAGCAGCTGTTCTTATGGGAATTGATAGTCCACATATTTATTGGCGATCGGTCGATAGTAGTTCATGGAAGATAATGGATTGGTTGGTGAGCAAGTGAGTAAGTTAGTGAACTGAGTGAGCAATTGAGTGAGTGGGTGAGTAAGGGAATGAGTGAGCGAGTGAGTGAGTGAGTGAGTGAGTGAGTGAGTGAGTGAGTGAGTGAGTGAGTGAGTGAGTGAGTGAGTGAGTGAGTGAGTGAGTGAGGGAGAGAGTGAGTGAGTGAGTGAGTGAGTGAGTGAGTGAGTGAGTGAGTGAGTGAGTGAGTGAGTGAGTGAGTGAGTGAGTGAGTGAGTGAGTGAGTGAGTGAGTGAGTGAGTGAGTGAGTGAGTGAGTGAGTGAGTGAGTGAGTGAGTGAGTGAGTGAGTGAGTGAGTGAGTGAGTGAGTGAGTGAGTGAGTGAGTGAGTGAGTTAACAAGTCACTGAGTCAGGGAGTGAGTAGGCGATTGGATGAGTGAATGAGTGAGTGAGTAAGTGAGCGAGTGAGTGAGTGAGTGAGTGAGTGAGTGAGTGAGTGAGTGAGTTAGTGAGTTAGTGAGCGAGTGAGTGAGTGAGTGAGTGAGTGAGTGAGTGAGTGAGTGAGTGAGTGAGTGAGTGAGTGAGTGAGTGAGTGAGTGAGTGAGTGAATGAGTGAGTGAGTGAGTGAGTGAGTGAGTGAGTGAGTGAGTGAGTGAGTGAGTGAGTGAGTGAGTGAGTGAGTGAGTGTGGAGTGAATTTTTTTTTTATGAGTGAGTGAATGAAGTAGTGAGAGAGTGATTGTGTTTGACAGTTAATAAAAATTATTGCTTTGTATGGAAGACGAGATGTTAATGTAATTAAGATTATTTAAGGTTTTTATGTATAACAGCGAACAGTCATATTTATTGAGGAATGCAAATAAAATAGTTTTTTCGTATATGATAAGTGAAGCAAAAACTATAGCTATTAACTGAATTTGTTTTTATTTGTAAAAATAAAAATCTGGTTTATTTTTTGTAAGCATATGTTTGCTAACTTATAAAAGAGATAATTAAAAACTAAACGTTGTTTCGGCCCTGCCTCCGACAACGTTCCTAAAAAAAGCTGCTTGGGCCTCCTCAGGGAGATTACAGCGCTCATGAGTTAAGTTTATAAATGGTTTAAAAAAATGTAAAAAATATTATAAATGTAACTGCTTATAAAATTTCGTTACAATCCATGTATGTCATACTAATACCCAAATAATAAGAAATATGTCCAAAATGAGCAGTGTTTGTTTTCAGCGCGTGTCTGGTGCATCGAGCACACGTCGGATTATCTGTGTTCAGTGTATTGATTGTTATTATTGCGCATCTAACGTTGCAACAAAGAATTTTGAATAAAACATATAATTATTCAAAAACTTTTTGAATGACTTTACAAAACTGTTTCTTGCTGTAAATTTAGTATATCCACAATTTTGTATGATATCTAGCATAACAGCAGCATGCGTATGAGGCAAAAGTAGATTGATCAAACTTATTATCTGACATGGCATGATACAGCTTAACCACGGCTTCAATCCAATAGTGAAGTTTAGGTGTGAGTCTAGTGAATCTGAGAAATTGACCGATAACCAGACCTTTAATCATTTTACTATGAACACAACTTGAAGAGTGATACAACTTTTTAACATGAAATGGAAAAACATTGGTTTTGTCGTATATACAGGGTGGGCCAAAAAAAACGTGTCGCGTTTGAGCGGTTATTGTGAAAGGTATACAAACGCTGTGAGATTGTGGTAAAAAGCATTCGATTAGACACTTTTTGGCCTACAAAATGATGTGCTACTATAGTTGAATCTCTCATTTCTTAACTGTTACACGCGATTATTGAAAAAAAACATAGATTTTCACCTTGCAAAGTTCATATCTTGTGGTAAAACTGTTAAAATATTCAAAACTATTGCACGACGTTTGGATCACATAACCATCAAATACAGTTAAAGAGAATAAGAGCTAAATGTGTTTTCAAAAATGCATAATTAATCACGCAAAAAAGTATGTTCGGTTTGGACTCCTTCATAAGCAATGACAGCATGCACGCGTGTAACTGCTTAATGGCTGACTATAAACAACAATGTATTTTTCCAAAACAAACCAAATTATTTGAAATTTATGAACTAAAATATTTTATTCGAAAAAAAACAACAAAGCTTAGAAACCGACGACCAAGCAATGGTTTAGAGTATTTGCACCATTTTACCACTAAATATGAACTTCGCGAGGTGAAATTCGAGGTTTTTTTTCATAATCGCGTGTGACAATTAAGAAATGAGAGATTCAACTTGAGTAGCACATCATTTTGTAGGCCAAAATGCGTCTAATCGAATGCTTTTTACCGCAATCTTACAGCGTTTGTATAACTTTCACAATAACTGCTCAAACGCGACACGTTTTTTTTTTGCCCACCCTGTATGTACCATGAACCCGTTGCTATGTAACTCAAAAATCATCATTGTTCCTTATTAGAAAGAGAACTTCTAAAATAACTTATAGTAGTATAATCCTCTCGTTGAAAACAAGTAGGACATTCCTTACGCACCTGAACCCATACATATGTCAATACGGTGCATTGGCGGATGAGCTCATCCTCCAAACAGAGGGGAATTCGTCAAAGAGGGAGGAATGGGCCGTTTTTTGGCTGTTTACCCACCCGTTATATACTGCGTCATGTGACTGTGGCTAAACGGACTGTGGCCGATATGAGTAAGGACTGTGTCAAGACGCGAATGTGGCTAAACGAGCATTGCCAGGACTGAATTATATGTGGACATGAAGCATTAGCAAGTGTTTGTACGTCATGTGACTGTGGCTAAACGGACTGTGGCTAAACGGACTGTGGCCGATATGAGGGTGGACTGTGTCAGGACGCGATTGTGGCTAAAGGGACAGGGCCATATGTGGACGGGAAGCATTAGCAAGTGTTTGTACGTCATGTGACTGTGGCTAAACGGACTGTGGCTAAACGGACTGTGGCCGAGATGAGGGTGAACTGTGTCAGGACGCGATTTTGGCTGAACGGGCATTGCCATGACTGTAATATAAATGGACGGCAAGGATTGCAAGTGTTTGTACGTCAGGTGAATGTGGCCGAGATGAGGGTGGACTGTGTCAGGACGCGAATGGGGCTAAACAGGCATTGCCAGGACTGGACTATGTGTGGACGGCAATGATTAGCAAGTGTTTGTACGTCATGTGACTGTGGCTAAACGGACAGTGGTCGAGATGAAGGGTGGACTGTGTTAGGACGCGACTGTGGCTAAACCGGCATTGCCAGGACAGAGCCATATGTGGACGGGAAGCGTTAGCAAGTGTTTTTACGTCATGTGACTGTGGCTAAACGGACTGTGGCTAAACGGACCGTGGCCGATATGAGGGTGGACTGTGTCAGGACGTGACTGTGGCTAAACGGGCATTGCCAAGACTGGGCTATATGTGGACGGGAAGCATTAGCAAGTGTTTGTACGTCATGTGACTGCGGCTAAACGGACTGTGGCTAAACGGACTGTGGCCGATATGAGGGTGGACTGTGTCAGGACGCGAGTGTGGCTAAACGAGCATTGCCAGGACTGAATTATATGTGGACATGAAGCATTAGCAAGTGTTTGTACGTCATGTGACTGTGGCTAAACGGACTGTGGCTGAACGGACTGTGGCCGATATGAGAGTGGACTGTGTCAGGACGCGATTGTGGCTAAAGGGACAGGGCCACATGTGGACGGGAAGCATTAGCAAGTGTTTGTACGTCATGTGACTGTGGCTAAACGGACTGTGGCTAAACGGACTGTGGTCGAGATGAGGATGAACTGTGTCAGGACGCGATTGTGGCTGAACGGGCATTGCCAGGACTGTGATATAAATGGACCGCAAGGATTGCAAGTGTTTGCACGTCAGGTGACTGTGGCCGAGATGAGGGTGGACTGTGTCAGGACGCGAATGGGGCTAAACAGGCATTGCCAGGACTGGACTATGTGTGGACGGCAATGATTAGCAAGTGTTTGTACGTCATGTGACTGTGGCTAAACGGACTGTGGCCGAGATGAGGGTGGACTGTGTTAGGACGCGACTGTGGCTAAACCGGCATTGCCAGGACAGAGCCATATGTGGACGGGAAGCGTTAGCAAGTGTTTGTACGTCATGTGACTGTGGCTAAACGGACTGTGGCTAAACGGACCGTGGCCGATATGAGGGTGGACTGTGTCAGGACGTGACTGTGGCTAAACGGGCATTGCCAAGACTGGGCTATATGTGGACGGGAAGCATTAGCAAGTGTGAGATGGACAATACATGAAATTTTTGTTGGCGCATAAGAGTTTGAAATCGTTTGATCATAACAACTTTTATGTTAGATCTACGAAAGTCCCTTGTTTTCGCCAAAAAATCGTTAACTTTTCCTGTTTTTCAGCCCATAAATAAGAAATTATTGGAATCTCCGGATTAATGTTATCACTACCAGTTAGCCACTACTTGAAATACAGGTATAGCATATCAGAATACGCCTATCAAGACCTTAAAGTGTTCACCACACCTTCAGATGCACAGTTTCCAACGATTCGCATGCTGTGGATGTGATTTCTCACATTTGCCCTCAGCTCAGTGAAAGGTAGCTCGAAGCTTATCGAAACTCAAAATTCAAAGATCCATTGCTTTAAAAACATTAATATTCATCTAAGAAGGAACTGAAAAGCCATATTTCCTTGCAGATTTTGAAGAATTTTGCCCAAGTCATCATCTCTTCAATTCAAGTGAGGGCAAATGAGAGGAATCACATTCAGAGCATGCGCATGGTTGAGAACTGGCATCTGAAGGGGTGGTGATCATGTGGATGATCTAAAAGGATTATTCTGGTATGTTTCACTTGTATTTCAAGTATTGGTTACCTCAGTGTGATAACATTAATCAGGAGATTCCAATTAACTGTTACGTATGTGCGAAAAACAAGATTTTTGATGAAATAAGATACTGTCGTAGATTTGGCATAAAAATTTATATAGTCATGCAATTTCAAAAATGTATGCGCAAAATTATTTTTTTTCATAAATTCTACGTTCTATGCCACATAAAACTTCAAAACCAATTAACATTCACAAATTTCATAGCAGAAACAAAAACGTGACTTTTAAATGGGACACCCTGTATGTATGTATCTTTTTATGTGGTTTAATATGATTCACTTATAATGTGTGTATGTAGGTTTTGCACGTTATGCCGACATTTAGACTTGTTGTTTTCCACAATCATTTCACTGACTGATTGACTGACTGAATGCCTGCCTGATGTAGGTACATGCATTAGGTATAAACATATGTACTTTTGATTGAATTGTTGAAGTAATTGAACTTAATGATTGTGTGTAATCATAATTATTTGCAATAGTTCTGTGTTTCATAATTTTTGCATTTTATTAATTTTTTTAATCAAGTTTCATCCATTGCAAATTTTGAGATGATTATAAAATGACAGTAAATAATGTGTCGATAAATTATGAAACAATAAGTTTAATATTTGTTTTGTCACAGGTATCTATCTCAAGACGTTATACGGCTTGTCGTTTGGTCATCATTCGATGCAAGTACTGTCGTGTATAGGCCAGGTTTTTATAGTCTGTTAACCGACGGCTTTTCCACGTAGACGGCTCAGTTTCTCATTAAGTAGACCTTTTTTCAGTCAGTCAGACAGTCAGTCAATCATTGACTCAATCAATCAAGATTATAGTCAGGAAGGTCAGTCAATCAATCAATGAACCAGTCAATCTAAATTATAGACCAAGAGGCCAGTCAGTCAATCATTGAATCAATCCTTCTATATTATAGACCAAGAGGTCAGTCTGTCAGTCAATCATTGAACCAACTATTCTATATTATACACCAAGAGGTCAGTCAGTCAAACTATTTTATAGGCCAAAAGGTCAGTCAGCCAATCGTTGAACCAATCAATCTACATTATAGACCAAAATGTCAGTCAGTCAATAATTGCACGTATCAAGCAATTTTATAGACCAAAAGGTCAGTCAGCCAATCGTTGAATCAATCACTCTATATTATCGACCAAAATGTCAGTCAGTCAATCATCGATTAAATCAATCTATAACATATGTAGTACTTTAGATCAGTCAGTCAATCATTTAATCAATCAATCTGTATTATAGACCAAGATATCAGTCAGTCAATCACTGAATCAATCAGTATATATTATATACCAATAGGTCAGTCAGTCAATCATTGAATCAATCAATCTTTATTATAGACCGAGAGATCAGTCAGTCAATTATTGAACCAATCAATCTATATTATAGCACAAGAGGTCAGGCAGTCAATCATTGAATTAGTTATTAGTTATTGGTTATTAGAATGACCAAAGAGGTAATTTGTGCCTCCCCTAAAAAACTGAATCTTGAATTCTTTGGTTTATTTTGATTCCTGAGGAAATGCAACGTTTTTGGAGAATACAATAAAAGAAGGGAAAATACGTTTTTTTCAAGTCCAAAATCATAAAATCGAACAATTATGAATTTAGCATTTTGGATTTACATAATAAAGACAAAATTTTCTCTTTTTTCCTTGTACTCTTCAAAGACAGAATGCTTTATATCAGAATTCAAAATAGACCAAAGAATACACGATACAGTTTTATAGGGCAAACACTGATTATATTCACTGGCCACACTAATATCCAACTGTCCACTCTATATAGACCAAGAAGACAGTCAGTCAATCATTGAATTAATCAATCTATATTCTATAATATAGACCAAGAGGTCAGCATCAACCACTGCGTTCAAACGGTAAAACTCCGTCGAAGTCATGACTGGATAAACATCAATGATGTGGATGAACAGTAAGAACCGTTGTCAATGTCTAACTTCGAGCATATTTTTTTATTGCAGAATTTTTTCACAGTTTTCGTAGCTCAAACCACGAAAAACCATCCATATTGTGAAGATGGAAAATGCGTTGCAAAATATCATTGTTAAAATGCAAACCAAATGAATTCGCACTTTAAAGTAAGAAATACAAAAAAAATCGAAATGAGCGTCAGCTACAGAAGTGTAATTAGTATTTTTTTTAATATCTCCAAAATTCAGTTCTTTCAACGCCAGATTTTCAGGATTCTTTACTGGGAACCAGTCAATGGGTACAACGAAAACCTGAAAATGAGACGTTTGACAGACTATCTGAGCACGGTGAGGTTTTCTGTTTCGATATTCGACATTATTCAGTTTGAATGGTTTATTAGAAACAAAAATGGTTTTCATTGAAATTATTTCAGAGCAGATCAGTAGACTCTTTATTTCATATCAAGCATTGAGAATTTTCCAGTAACCAGGAACGAAGCTGTTTTTTTTGGCGTTTTCTTCAGTGCAAGCAAAAAGTGGACATTTTACTCTAATTGAGGTGGCTGTAAAGAAGCCATGAATTAAATTTAGAACTTTTTTTGAAGAAATGAACATTCACTACTTTACAATTTGTTTCAACCCAGTATATCATGAACAAATGTTCAGGTTGACCCAACTGTGGGGAGAATCGACGTAAAAAGAGCAAAGTTCTATGCCAATGAAATCGGTTATGGTACTGGCGAAAACACGTTGGTGATGCTTGTCAGTGAGTGCGTGAGTGTTTGAGTGAGAGAGAGAGAGTGAGTGAGTGAGTGAGTGAGTGAGTGAGTGAGTGAGTGAGTGAGTGAGTGAGTGACTGAGTGATTGAGTTAGTGAGTGAGTGGGTGAGAGAATGAGTGAGTCAGTGAGTCAGTGAGTGCGTGAGTGAGTGAGTGAGTGGGTGAGTGAGTAAGTGAGTAAGTGAGTGAGTGAGTGAGTGAGTGAGTGAGTGAGTGAGTGAGTGAGAGAGTGAGAGAGTGAGTCAGTGAGTCAGTGAGTGCGTGATTGAGTGAGTGATTCTCTGAGCGAAGTTAATAGATAAAAGAGGAAATTCAAATATGCAAACAAATATGTGAATGAATGAGTGCTGAACTGTACATTTCTAAGTTAAAAAACTTAGAACCCATATAAATTACTGCATTCGAAACGTTGGTTTGAATAAACCGGTGGTTTTCACTGGCTGGGAGGTGGCAGCAAAGGTCATTGTCAGAACATTGGCGGCTGGGGCAGCTTGGATACATCATGCCGATGTGAGTGAGTGAGCGAGTGAGTGAGTGAGTGAGGGAGTGAGTGAGTGAGTGAGTGAGTGAGTGAGTGAGTGAGTGAGTGAGTGAGTGAGTGAGCGAGTGAGTGAGTGAGTGAGTGAGTGACTGAGTGAGTGAATGATTCATGAGTTTCTTATGTATGTATAACTGAGGTTCGAGTATTTCTCGACAGTTTTCCGAGACATTGCCGGGACAGTTTTTATGTGAAAAAATTTCGAGCACACTATTTTTGCTTGTTTTTTGTAGCATTTTTTCAGGCACATTGCTTTTAAATTTTTAATTCAGAGTGTACGGCAAGAGTCTTAATAAAAAACCGTGAATTTGTCGCCTTTGTCGCGAAATATTCGAATCTCAGTTCTACATATACATTGGCGCTCAAAGGTTTATACACCTTAGATTTTTTTGTTTTTGAGGGATATCTAATGGTAAACATTTTCCCTCGAAAGTTTCATAGAATGTTTATAATACCTAACCTAAACAATATGACCCTTAACTTCTATCAAATATAGTGTTTATCACATGTCCGGTGGGGAAATCCATTCATCCATCAGCCGTTTTGCGCGTGCGAAATGCATGCGCCATCGATGTTTGAAAGGCTGTTACTCGAGAGATTTCTTTGGGATTAGCCTGAAAATGATAGCACTCGTTTAAAAGTGTTCCTTTTATGAGTGACGTCAGTTTCAACACTGTGTTTACATTTATCAGCCGACAATAAAGAGATATCGAGCGGACAAGTAACGAAACTTCCCACTCACATATTTTTATTGCACTAAATTAACTCGTTTTAATGTTAAAACTGTAATTTAACGTAATCAGACTCAAGAACTGTTTACATAAAAGCTTTTGGATGTATTTAGGATGCTTGAATTCTATTATCCCTAATACTTCAAGGTCAAGCCAATCTCTGTACAAACCGACCAATCGTACATATATGTCGTAGGAAATCGGCGGTACCCGCCAATCGGCGGTCATGACCTTGGATTGAGTGGTCAATTGGGGGAACCCCAGTACAGGGTGTGTGTTTATTAATCACTAGTGTTAAGCATGTTTGAACAAAGAAACTTTTATTCAACTGACATACATATTGAGTTTTATGGGTTAGGGGATACGGTTCAATCAAAATGTTTTATTCTCATGATAAATCACATTCAGAAACGACGAATTTTATCATCTACACCTACATTCCTTAAAGTTCAGGAGAAAATTATCGACACCTTCACATGAGGTTGTCCTATTTACTGAACTGAAAATATCAACGATATTAATCCTAAGGCCTAGTCTAATTTCGACGGTATATTAAACTGAAAGAAAAAAGCTGATACTGAAACCCGATAAAACGTGGTTAAACTATCGCATTATCACATGATTGCCTCTAAACAGGCTAAATAGAAACCAATGGATAAGTGTCAATACGATAGTTATGTAAGTTTTTCAAACATAACAAATAGTTACGTAGCAACGGGTTTACCCTAGTGATTAAAAAACACCCACCCTGTACTGGGGTTCCCCCAATTGACCACTCAATCCAAGGTCATGACCGCCGATTGGCGGATACCGCCGATTTCCTACATTATGCAATCGCAATTAAGGGGTCCTGTGAAGCACAGACTGCAAAACTATTCATTCTGATGGATGTCCCAAGTCATATTGTGATAATTACGCTAATTCCATAACAATTTAAGGTCAATCAAAAGACTTAGAATCTTGCAAACGTCGATGACGCATGTAATTTCGCACGCGCACATTGGCCGATGGATGGGTGGTTTTCCCCACCAGACATGTGATAAACACCAAGGTTAAGAAAAGTTAAGAGTTATATTGTTTAGTACATTAGTTATGAGCATTCTGTGGAATTTTCAAGGATATAGGGCTCCTGAATCATCAGATATCCTTCAAAAACGGTAAATTCGTAGGTGTATTTAAACCTTTGAGCGCCACTGTATGTATGTATGTAGGTATCATCTGGTTATTCGGCAATAAAACCGACAAATCTAATATTTTTGCACCGTCGTTATGCTGAGAGGTCACGGTTCATCGACTCAACTCCTCAGGCTGCACCCAAAAACAGCTCAACATTGTTGGGCCTTTCACAGTTGACCAAATAACATTGACGTACTTTTCTGAACTTTTTTCTCTTACTCGTTGACCCTGTATTTTTTTCAGTGTCCCACTCACTAACATTATACCGATCATAAAAGAAATGCAAAAAACATATAATTCTGCATTACAGGAAAGACTAAAACAATCTGGTGAGTGAATGAGGGATTGAGTGAGTTGATGAGTGAGTGAGTGAAAGAGTGAGTGAGTGAGTGATTGAGTGAGTGAGTGAGTGAGTGAGTGAGTGAGTGAGTGAGTGAGCAAGTGAGTGAGCGAGTGAGTGAGTGAATGAGTGAGTTAGTGAGTGAGTGAGTGAGTGAGTGAGTGAGTGAGTGAGTGAGTGAGTAACAACTAACAAGTGAGTATGTACATAAGTGAGTGAGTAAGTCAGTGAGTGAGTGAGTGAGTGAGTGAGTGAGTGAGTGAGTGAGTGAGTGAGTGAGTGAGTGAGTGAGTGAGTGAGCGAGTGAGTAAGTAAGTCAGTGAGTGAGTGTGTGAGTGAGTGAGTGAGTGAGTGAGTGAGTGAGTGAGTGAGTGAGTGAGTGAGTGAGTGAGTGAGTGAGTGAGTGAGTGAGTGAGTGAGTGAGTGAGTGAGTGAGTGAGTGAGTGAGTGAGTGAGTGAGTGAGTGAGTGAGTGAGTGAGTGAGTGAGTGATTGAGTGAGTGAGTGAGTGAGTGAGTGAGTGAGTGAGTGAGTGAGTGAGTAATTTAATGAGTCAGTGAGGTAATGAATTGAGATTTTGAGATGACAGTGATTGATATATGAGAAAACCATGAAAATTTGTTTGCAGATGCAAATGGCCATACTTTAACACATTTGACATGCCTGAAATTAGATGTACGCCAGTGGGGTGTTTACTTAGACACCTATATGTCCCAGCAGGGCAAGGTTAACATCATCATCAAGTGTTTGTCAGTCAGTCCTACCAGGAAGCTGAATTTTTTCAGCTATTCTGGTGATGAACTGTCTATCAGTCAGTCTGTAAGTCTATTAGTCTGCCTGTCAGTCTATTAGTCTGCCTGCCAGTCTATTAGGCTGTCTGTCATATGTCTGTTTGTCTGTCCTCCTCACTACAGTTCTACATCCGAACTAACATATGTATTTATCTGTCTGTCTGTATGGTTTCAGATATCAAGGGTAGGCCGATAGGCCTAACTCTTAATATGGTTCGATAGAGATACGCTTTTTTGCGGGTATCTCGATCTAGCCTCATCGTATCGAGTTCTAGAGTGTTCCATCGGTTTTCTAGTGTGATTTTACATGTTCCTGGCTATTTACCTGGTAGGGACAAATTTTCAATTTTCTGGTCCGAAAATGATGAAAATGCGATTTTCTGTTTTGTTTCTCCTCCCAAAACGTTGTATGAAAACTGGGTAAGACCTGAAAAGACCTAGAGCTGAAAATTGATACATAGGTAAAATTTCAGCGTAGAAAACGATTATTAAACTGTCCCGCAGAATGGATGAAGCTTTTCACTATTTTTGAGGGATTTTATAAAAAAAATATCAAAATGGTGAAAGAATTGTTGTATGAGCGATAGGGTGGTCCTATCAAACTGAGGTTTTAACCGGATGTGTACTACACATGTTGAAGTAGGTTCCGCTATTCAATTTATCATTCTACTCAAAAACACAAAAAAACGCATAGGATCAAGTGAGGAAAAAAATTTACGAAATTTTTCACAAATGCTCAATTACTCGTGGTGAGACGATTGAATCGTTATGAAAAACTGTCTTTCATATGCGGAATCAAATTTCAATGTGACCTCTCTCCGTCACATTTTCCGAAAAAATAATCGTACTTTGACAAAAACTTGAAAAACTGTAGTAAAACGTTTTTGACGATTTTTGCTCCGTTGAAAATCAGATTATCTCAAGATATAAACACATGACTTGAATGTCTAGAATTACTGAAGCTGTATTGAACACAGAAAAGATGATTCTCTGCGTATTCTCGAAAAATATGTATGAGCCGCCAAAAACGGTGATAATTCAAGTTCATATATTCACGCCGTTTCAGCCACATTGGATTTCGAAATTTTTATTTATACAGAAACATGATAAACTTGATTTTCACAGGAGGTCTAGAGAGAATACAGTTCTATTAAACCGTTTTTTTGAAAACGTGATCAGTACATTTAAAAAAATTGTGGTCCTTCAGAAAATATAGAAATAAAGAAAAACGGGTAAAAAATTTCTAAGTAATTTTTTTCTTCGTTTCTAGACATGTACCAATAAAAATAAAACACCTCAAAACCTTATTATAAGTGGTCTGTAAGAAAGGAAAAAAATTCAAGAGTCCCATTGTACATAGCGTCCGCTGTTAAGTACAGCTCTGCGCTAACCTAAAAATAATCAAGTTTTGAAACTTTGTTCACACTAGATGTAATGACGAATTTTTGATTGGAAACTGGGTTTGATGAAGCGAATCAACATAATTTTTTTTGTCAAGGTAGTCAAGTGGATAGTGGGTTTGCAAGTTAAACAGGTGGTGCTGGGTTCAATACCCCGGAAATCAAAAACAACGAATGTGTTTTAATTTGTTTTATTTTTGATATAATAGACTGCTCACAAGCTTTAACTGTCTATTATAGATATCATAAGGTAGCTTTTAACTCACATATCACTAATCACTAGTCTACATACATGTGATTTGTTCACACATAAAAAAGTTATAGGCAAGCAAGTAAAAATGCGCTGAAGGCATGGGGAGTAACGAATATGGTTCGGTCCTGGCAAGTCCAATCGTGAAAAAGTATGAGACTAGACAGTTTTATTCTCTTATTTTAATTAGTCTGACCGTGAAAAAGCAAGAAACAAGATTAACGATAAATCACGAAACAAGTTTTTTTACTTCATTAAGTCAAGAATCAAACCAAATTACACGAAACATATTTGGAACTTTCATGATTGTTGTGGTAATATTTATCCTTATTCAAAATACTGGGATTCAGTTTGTTTTAAAACATAAGTGGTCATTCAATACTTTTGTCATTTGTACTCGTGCTTTTGTGTGTCATGGGCCTGGCCCTAATAAAATGAAATGAAATGAAATAAGTATCTAAAAAAATCCCCATCATTATTGAATGAAAAAGAAAAACATTTCGTGGCAGATTCGTCACAGAGACCGAAGTAAAATAACCTAAGCTCACAACGAGTTAGACGAACTAAAATGATTTCGGGGGGAGGTTACCCAAACCGGTACAAAATACCATTCGCGGTGCGCACCGCAAATGACTCCTTTTGCGGTGATCACCGAACATGGAAGGATTTCTGAGCACCGTACATGGACGGATTCGTGAACACCGACCATGTGGGGTGTTCGATCAGCACCGCGTAATGAAAACACCTCGGAGGAAAACACCGTGTATGAAGCACCTATCATGTGGGGTGATCACCGGTCATGTCGGGTAATCACCGTTCATGACAGGTGATCACCGCGTATGAGTATCATATGCGGTGATCACCTCG
>OZ038446.1:30370168-30457668 GCA_964036265.1 Daptonema setosum | reverse complement strand
TGTCTGTATGTCTGTCTTTCTGTCTGTCAGTCTGTATTTCTGTATCTCAGTCAGTTTGTCTGTCTGTCTGAATGTATGTCTATCTGTCTGTATGTCTGTCTGTCTTTCTTTTTGTCTGTATGTCTGTCGGTCGGTCTGTCTGTATGTATGTCTCTCTGTCTGTCTGTCTGTATGTCTGTCTGTCTGTCAGTCTGCCTGTCTGTCTGTCTGTCTGTATGTCTGTCTGTCTGTCTGTCTGTCTTTCTGTCTGTCAGTCTGTATTTCTGTATCTCAGTCTGTCTGTCTGTCTGTCTGTCTGAATGTATGTCTGTCTGTCTGTATGTCTGTCTGCCTGTCTTTTCTTCTGTCTGTCTGTCGGTCGGTCTGTCTGTCTGTATGTATGTCTGTCTGTCTGTCTGTATGTACATATGTATGTATGTCTGTCTGGCTGTCTGTCTGTCTGTCTGTCTGTCTGTATGTCTGTCTGTCTGTCTGTCTGTCTGGCTATCTGTGTGCCTGTCTCTCTCTCTTTTTAACTTCACTTTAGCTTCCTCCTTTGAATCCAAGTTTGGCTGCAAAAGTTATACCTTTCTGGAAAGACGGCAACTGGGTTCACGCCAAAAATGACTGGCTGTGGCTGCGGAAAATAAAATGAAGCCTGATTATTAACGTTTTAAAAAACGCCTTGTCTGAGCAAACCTACTGGTTGTATGGCAAGTGTGGCCCATCTTATCAAAATCGAGTTCGATAGCGTTTTGGAACCTACCAGGGCAATGTAACAATGCCCCAAGACTTTTTGGTTTAAAGTTGTTTAAAACCGGAAATATCCGGATTTTTAGACTTTGGCTGTGGGGCACGTGTAGAGACGAAACGCGCTGAATGGCGTTGATATAGGCCTCTACTCACTAAATGGATAACATAGTGTGAAAGTAGACTTAATTATGCGTGTTTTGAGTCCTACTTGAACGCATTTAATGGAATATTATTCAAGCCAGAAATCAACCCTGAAAATTTTTGAAAAAAACTTTCACGATTTATCCAGACAAATCGGGAAGTAGGGATGATGCCCCCATTACTAGACCTTCGAAAACGTAATTTGCTATAACACCTACCCCCCGTACTATGCTATTAATTTAGTGATTGGAAGTCTCTATGAATGACGGCCGCCGTTCAAAGTGAGCATATTGCATGGTGACGCGTGCCCTACAGCCAAAATCGAAAAAATCCGGATCTTTCCGGTTTTGAGCAACTTTGAACCAAACGGTCAAAGATTATTGATACAATACCATGGTAGGTTCCAAAACACTGTAGAACTTAATTTTGATATGAGGGGCCAACTGCTGTAGGTTTTCTCAGGCAAGCCGTTAAAAACGTGTTATACCGGAACATGATGGAACATTTTGAAAATCAGTGAAGAGATACTCAAAAACATTCCTGTATTACCCGTGATTTCGTTCTTACTGGAATGGAAATACAGGCTGGGCCAAAAAAAACTCCTAGATTTTGTGAGACCATAACTGGATGATGATTTTTTTTTTATTTACAGGTTATTTCAGTAACAGTAACAGTATTTCAGTAACTTAATTCTATAAATTTTCAATGAGATATCTGACACACACCACACCGGTCACACGATCAGAATACATTAAAGTTTCAATTTCTCCTTCAAACGGCATTAATATTGCAAAAAAAATCATGAGTATACATGTACATAGGTTAGTTTAATTATTAATATGATATTGAATTAAACGAGTGAACCAAAAAACAATATAAGATCTAAAATCCATTTGTTTAAGTAGCAACTTCGTCTAAATTTAAATTCATAATGAGTATAAAACTGTGACGGTATTCTGATTGTTTTTGATGTCTGATGTACGGCATTCACTTAGAGTTGACCAAGAATTCTCACAAATTCTTTTTGATTTTATTTTATTGTATCCATCTTAAAATTTCAAAGACATGCATCGAGTAAAATCATGAAAATTGCGAAACACACAACCAACATAAAAAACGTGGTGGTGGAACCATTAACCATCAACCATTAACAGTGGAAAACTCAACATTTGACATAACCAGCTTTAACACGGTTGAACTGCGCCGACTAACGTTCCCTTAAAAAACAATCGAACTAAACAGAACGAACTTGTTTTTCATAGTTTTTTTTACTTTTATTCAATGAATTTAAAAGTTCAGAGGAAAAGAAACGTATCTGGAAGGAAGTGTCGCTTAGGAAGAACGTAACAGCCGGTAACAGACATGACAACAGTTTAGCACCTGAACTATCGCGTTATCAAGGGTAGGCCGCTAGGCCTAACCCTTAAAATGGTTCGATAGAGATAAACTTTTTTGCAAGTATCTCGATCTAGCCTCTTCGTATCGACTTCTGTCTTTTGGCTATTTCTAAACCGGTAGGGATGCATTTTCATTTTTCAGCTCCAAAAAC
Organism: Daptonema setosum; assembly: GCA_964036265.1. NCBI lineage: Eukaryota > Metazoa > Nematoda > Chromadorea > Monhysterida > Xyalidae > Daptonema > Daptonema setosum. Next base: position 30,455,246 of record OZ038446.1, on the reverse strand, counting down.
GATGAAATTGCGATTTTCCGTTTTTTTCTCCACCCAAAACGCTGTATGGAAACTGGGTAAGACCTGTAAAGCTGAAAATTGGTACCGAGGTCAACTTTCAGCGTAGAAAACGATTGAAAACTTTCAGCGTAGAAACTGTCCCGGAGATCGGAAAAATATTTGCATAATTTTTCGGGGGTTTTATAAAAAAATTCAAAAAATCGCAGGAAAAATGGAGAAAGAATCGTTGTATAAGCTATAGAGTGGTCAGATTAAACTGAAATTTCAACTGGATGTGTATCACACATGTGGCAACATGATCCGCTTATTAAATTAGCTAATTAATAAAAGACATAAAAAACGCCACGGGTTATGTAAGAGACAAAATTAACGAAAAAATTAACAAAAGCTCTATTACTCGTGATAAGCTCATCAAATGGCTTGAAAAATTAGCCTATCATATGTGAAATCAAATTTCAATATAACCTCTGTTTGAAGCATTTTTCGATAAACTTATCGTATTTTCTTAAAAACCTGAAAACAGATAATTAAAATTTGTACGCTTGTTGACGATTCTCTCTCCGTTAAAACTCAGTTCATCGTCAGGTTTAAGATACTGAAGCCCTCCGTATTGATATAATGTTTAGAGTGACTGAAGCTCTTACGCTTTTATGAACCGTCAAAAACGGTAAAAATCAAGAACACGAATTCATCCTGTTGCAGCTACTTATGATTCAAATTTTTTTTTATTTATACAAAATCATGAAAGACTTTGTTTTAACAGATACTCTAGAGGAACTGAATTTCTAATGAAAAATGAATTTAAATCTTGCTCAGGACATTAAAAAAAATTTATGATGCGTAAAAAACACAAAAAAAAAACGTTTTTAGTATTTTTTTCATCATCTCTAGACATGTACCAACATTATTAAAACACCACAAAACCGTATTTTAAATAGTCTAAAAGTAAGGAAAAATTTTATCAACAGTCACATGGTACATCGGCGCTAACCTAGTCACTTTTTGAAGTATTTTCACCCTAGATGTAATGATAAACTTATTATTGAAAACTAGTTTTGAACAAGCGAATCACTTTGTTTAAAAAAATTTCAATGTAGACAAGTGGATAGTGAGTTGCGTGTTAAACGGGCTGTGCTGGGTTCAAAAACCCTTAAAACAAAAACAAAGAAACTGTTAAATTGTTTTATTTTTGATATTATTCACTCTCCTAAACTTCAATTGTCTATTTTAGATAACATAAGACAGGTTTTAATTCATTATATCACTAACTTAGGGACTTTTTCACATCATGATGTCATTTATGTAATGACTCATTCTACAAGGACAAATATGAAGGAAACTCCCAAACGATCACTGTTCTCAAGATTCGTTTTGTAATTCAATATTTGAAATTCTAAAGTTAATGAAAAGCTGAACTTATGAAATTTTTGATCTAGCATCAAGCAGTCTACATTTGATTTGTTCACACATAAAAAAGTTATAGACAATCAACTACTAGATTTCTCTTCCCAATATGACGCCGTTTAAAGACAAAAGTGAAATTATCATGTATTCTGCCTGTTAGACATCTTATTGAAATTTTAGAGAAAAGTAAGTTGATATGTTAAAGAAATAACCTGCAAAAATTATGGTCTTACAAAATCGCGGATTGCTTTTGGCCCACACTGTTCATGTATGAAATCGTGTTTTATTGAAGCGTGCACATACTCTAATGGTACACACCTTATTTTTCCTTATTCTGCGATCCTCTAATAAACGGTTTGTGGCATACAATATCCTATGACATGATTTAACGAATGTTTATTCAACATGTTCTAATGCAAAAGCAACCATTTTGTTCACTCGTCCGCTAACTTTGGACGAGCAAGATAGACAAACTAACCCGAAATTAGATAATTTCTGGCATAAAAACGTTGTATTTCTCAATCAACATAAGGGACGTACATATCTTAGATAGATATGTGCTTTTATATGGTTTCCGAAGTGTCATTTCTGTGGACACAGGCCATGCAGCCTTGAAAGCTGTGCCTTGTCGATGTTAACGATACCGAGATCTCTGGGGTACCCAAGCGGAGATGTGAACAAGTCGGGTACTTTTCTTTGTTTTTCTCAAGTGGTTATTACCTATGATTTCCTGATTGTCACGTATTCATTTATATGTAAGAATGTATTCCTCAGTGTATACTGAAAATGAAAACAAAACAAATCATTATGAATTAATCCCTAAATTGCATTGTTGTATTTTGATATTACAGACAAAGTACAAAAAAAGTAAATTTTTGAAATTCTGGCCGTCGGGAAGCGAGTTTACTAACTGCACTATTCTGAGAATCCAAAATTTCCAAACCTGCAATTTGCGAGTTTTTTTATAACAAAAGTGTTTTGAAGAATCGAAATTTTCAAATTTTATGTATTTTCGATCCACTACTTAATTTTTCAAACAGATCCCAGCTCCGCGCTCCGCGCGGTGCTAACGCGCTTGTCTATGATACTTCGTATATGATGAAAACATGGTGAGTTGTGGCTGTTGTTATTGTTTTTGTTGTTGTTGTAGTTGCTGAGAAGTACAATGATGTCTTCTAGGTCCCCTTCGCTGTTCTCCCAAAACAGCTCCACCAATCCGACCTTTTGGATTTCCGAGTGTCACAGGTTATTAAAAGTTTCAAATACACCCATACCGAAATCTGACTTGGCCTAAAAAACAGCTTATATATATATAGAATTTCTTCCCCTCAATAGTTCACAATAGGTCAGTTTTGGTCAGTTTAATCACAAGGAAATCATGGTTCACAATTTGAATACACAAGTGAAAATAAGAATCATGTAATATTTTCTAGTTCTTTAGGGTTCCAATAGGTCGATGTTTATGTACATTGATCATAAATAAGTTATTATATTTTCTTTAAAATCGTTCTCTAGGAATTCTTTGAAATGATCATGGGAAACTGAATCAAACGTCAAATCAGTTTTTTTCACAGCGTAATAATTCTGACGCACCAAAATCTTTTGCGTTCGGCTCTAATGCAAATTAGGTATTTCAGTGCAAATCTATTAGCATCATCATCGCTTTATTGGTCAGTTTTCAGACTGGATACATATGATCACAAAATTGTAACCGTGGACGGCTAACAGCCGCATGGACGGCTAACAGTTCACACTCAGAATGTTTGTATATAATTTTGGGAGTGAACGAGGATCGGATGTCGATGATTATACCACCGCCGTGTTATTTGCGGTCTCGATGAAAGTGTACATAATTGGGCAGTGACAAGTGACACGTTTTGGATTTATTTATTTTATTTATTTATTCGTTCGTGTAAGTATAATAACAGACACTGGTTGAGAGCAAGCATCAAAAATAAATGACAAGGACAGCCAACAACCTAGATGATCTGAAAATAGTAACGAAAATGTTTACAAATCCAGAATTTTTACAATATGAGATGAATCAGGTATTCCACGTTTGAAAAGTTGACCAATAAAATCATGTACGAAACTACTTTTAGAGATACATTTTTTGAATGCAGTTTTACTCAAATCAATAACGTTTTGAGGTAATAAGTTATAAGCTAATGGATTGATTTATCGGTTAATTTTAATTCTTGTAAACAAATGATGTCCGGATTGAATATTTTACTCCTGTTAGCATAGGTCAACGTTATCGTTAAATAAAACCGTTTGAAGTGTGCGTCCGATCTTGGCATGTTTCGTTGATGAAATGATGAAGCAGTGCTTGGCACTTTTGAGTGGACTTTCTCACTTCTATGAAGTCAAATACGGTTACACCAGTAGAGTCAAAACATACTGGTGCTGTTTCCACATATGTTGATTTTGTTTGGTAATTCTAAATTTGCCAAATTTTGCACTTTTTTCAGAAAAGCTTGTATCTCGATTTTAAAGGGGCGTGGGGGGGGGGAGAACGAAAACATAAATTGTTTTCTAAATTGACCATCTGGGGCACCACGCCACAGACACGGTTTGAACTAACTTTGAGGACCACATTTTTTTACCTCAAAGTTTTTTATTTGACTACTGGAAGATTCACTTTTTTATTAACACACTTATCAAGAAACTGGATCAAGTTTGAGAAATGCTTCAAAACACAACTTCTAGGGTTAAAAATGCGCGAAATTTATCCTAGTTTCAGAATATTATACTCACACATTACCATACTGTAGGTGTTCGCTATCGTTCAGTACGACCGTTTAAAGTGTGCGTGTCCCATGCCCACATTCAACTTTCGGTAAAAATCTTAAAATCCGGATTTTTTCGGTTTAAAGCGAATTTGAACAAAACGGCTATAGTGTTTTGATACACTCTCATAGTAGGTCCAAAAACACCATAAATCTATTATTTGTCATTATATTTAGGCCACAACCTGTAGATTTTCCCAGACAATAGGTTTGAATGGTGTTCGACTATGAAAACCCCTTGCTGGCCGCACACGGGTTCGAATCCGGGGGCCGTCACCAAAAAGTCTTGTGAACAGAAGTGTGACCTCCTGGCTAATGGTCGTTAAATAATAAGCTTGATCATTCGATGAAATGACTTGGAATCTGATTCCATGATATGCCTATGGCAAGCACCATTCGTGATTGGGATCCGGCGAAGTCTTTATCTTAGTAAAACAACCCAACAATAAAAAAACTTGAAAAATAAATAAATGTACCTATAATCGAATTTTTTGGTTACGCCTTTTTTCGGGAATTTTTTTGTGTGTAAAACCTTTCCCTCACCCAGAAATTGACGGATGGAAGCAGCAATTTGGGGTTGATAAAAAGGTTTTACACAAAACAAGTTCCTAAAGAAGATGATTACGACTCTTTTTAGGAACTTTTGTGTGTAAAACCTTTTTATCAACCCTAAATTGCTGCTTCCGACCGCCAATTTCTGGGTGAGGGAAAGGTTTTACACACAAAAAAACTCCCGAAAAAAGGCGTAACCAAAAAATTCGACTGTATGTAAGTGTACCTTTTTTCAGGTGTCGTTGATTCGGCTGGACGCCTTGGTTCTGAGTGGTGCAAACTGGACCAACGTATTGGAGACCTTGTATCCGGTATTTAGTTATGACGGAGGTTTGGTCCTGGTCGATAACTGGATCATGAACACGACTGGATGTGTCGGAGCCATACATGTTAGTGAGTGAGTGATTGCGTGAATGAGTGAGTGAGTGAGTGAGTGCGTCCCATAGTTTCAGAATTACCGATATGAAAACAGTATCAATAAACTAATCGAACAAACCTCATTACTCAGCATGGTTTACTGGAGAAAATAAAACTAGAATGTTCTAAGAAAACAATTTTGTAGCATTAAAACTCTAAAACTTTGATATGACCATCGTTGTAATGACCATTTGACCCACTTTTTTGTTTGTACCTGTTTTAACTTTATTTTTATTCTATTTCACTGCTGAAAACTTTGAGTTTCATCAAACTCTGATGAATCGATTTATGGAATTATAACTTTACTAATAATGAACGGGGAACAGTTCTTTAAATCGGATTGCCTGAGAAAACCTACGGTTTGTATGGGGGTACGCGTCGACGAAAAAAAATTTGAGCTGTTAACGGTTTTCGAACCACTATATGGTGGGTATTAATCGACCATAGTATTAGGGTCCAAATATGTTTCAATCCTGAGAACGAGGACTTCAAAATTTGAAAATTGGTAATTTGGAATTTTTTGAAAAAGTGAGTTTTTTTGTTTTTAATCGGTCATAACACGTGATAGCGTGGTTGGATTGTTCTGAAATTTTGTAGGGCTGGTCTAAATTTTGTTGCGGTCATTTTGAGCCCTAGAACGCACAAATTGAGTCATGATTTGGTAGGTATTTTTTATAAAGTTTCTATGTATGTTGACTTTTAGAGGGGTTATATTTAACCCTGATTTTCGTTATTAACCACCAATGACAGGAATAAGCCGGATGGCCCACGAGTTACCCCAATATGTCCCCTTCATAACCTATTGGTGCTACCCCCCCCCACATCGCCTTCGTTTAGGTTCAAAAATTTGCTTTTTTGAAATTGTGCAAAAACTAGCATTTTGTGGTTTTTGGTTTTGCCTCCACAATTTTTGCATGGTTCTTTATTTTCATCTATGACATGTAATATGATGTTTGGCATGTTTTCAGCTTCATTTTGAGCTATTACAGAAGGTAATTTGATAGTTTTTCAAAAGTCAACCAGCGGATAAAGTGTACGCAACCTGGCTGTTTTTTCGCACATATTTAATGTTGAGCTTCAATAACTTTTGCATGGGTTGTTATTTTCAACTGTGACATGTAGGATGCTGTTTGGCATGTTTTCAGCTTCATTTTGAGCTATGACTGAAGTTAATTTGATATTTTTTCAATAGTCAACCAGTGGTTGATGTGTACGCAACCTGGCTGTTTTTTCGCAAATAATTAATGTTGAACTTTATTAACTTTTGTGTATAGAAAGATGTCGACTCGATAACAGCTGTATAGCTGTTTATTTGTGTTAAGCAAACTGTTGGCAACCTTTTTAGCTCAAGGAACGATTGTTAGGACGATGTTGGCCATCTAATATAGCTCCGCAACACCTAACAATGTGGTGACCATTCACAAAAAAACACGAAAATTTTCATATTTTTTGAAAGTGCAATAAACGTTTTAAAATTGCTTAGAGAAATGATAAATAGTGTTAGAAAGCTGAAATTATCATTTTAAAGTAATTTTCACTGAAAACTGTTAGTTAATTGATGTCAAAAGAAAAAAATTTACATTTCTCATTTTGGTTCATTTTGTCTCTACAAATAGTCAAAAAGTCTTAACCAACTGTTATAAAGTGACCCTGTTGAAACTATTCAATAGCATAAACCGTTTTCAACATCATGGAATGGAAACATCATACTACGATGAAAAGGTTGATAAAAAAATTCAAAAAAAATGAACTTCTATCATTAAAAAATTTGTATTTGGTGTTTCATGCTTCGTAATTTTGAAAAAAACCCAAATTTTTTCATGGAATAACCTTATTTTCCAGTAAAAATTTTGGGTTATTTAAAAAGATTGGTTTTTTGATAGGTTATGTTTCATCTACACCTGTATATTGGTACACAGAAGACAATAAATAGGGTTTTCTACTTCTTTCGCAAAGAAACGACATTTTTGCAGTAATCGAATGCTTTTTTCATCAACTTTTCCCATAAGCGGTTGTATATGTAATTCGTGTTGTTTTTGGTACTCGGAACACCTTGGGTCTAAACTTCCCGGTTATAGTTTTGAACGTTCATCAGCATAATACTTTTGTCGCTTCCCTTTCAAGTGGTTTTTTTAAAGGCGCCGGCCTTGCTCACCGACGGTCCTGGTTTGATCCCCGCGTTCAGCGTTTTCAAGAAAGTTGTTGGTGATCAGTGATTGTAATTTGTAATTTATATGAACGTTATTTAACTGCTTGTAGCTTGGTATCCTACTTTGCTATTATGGCAAAACAACTGAATAAATTTGAATACTTCATATAGGAGATGTGCAGTGATCCACTTTTTGGAACTGCAAAAAAGGAGAATTTAATTTTTCCGTTTTCGCCTCGTCCGCTAGTGTATTCGGTGGTGCCAGGATGTCATGATCAGAAATATCTGGACCCAGTTCCTAAGAGTTACCGAGCGGTAAAGGTAATAGTGGATTCTACCTAAATTAAGTCAATTTTCGTCAATTTTCGAAGTTTATTGAAAATTTTTAACATGAAAAGTTTTATAAGAAAAAATTATCCTGCTATAATGAATGTGAATTTCAATGGCACCATAATTCTTTGTTCAGGTATTTTACTTTGGCGAAACTGATCATCGTTTATATTTGTGGGTGAAGTTGTTGGTGATGGTGAAGTTGGTGAACTAAAATTGGTGGTGAAGTTATGAACTAACCATCAATTGTCTAGCAATCAAGATGCATTGCTAGAAATAATCAAGAAAACTGAGTGAAAAGCAACTATAAAACTGGGAATAACGTTTCACATGCGCGCAGTCACGATGCAAGGCCACACGCAGTAACTCAAGTACTCATCAAGTATGTAGACTGAAAAGATGTGTCAGACCCGATTATCCCACCTATTTCTATTAACATTATCCGTTATTGTCAAGGAAAACTCAGCTTTTGAACAGATATGGAAAAAAGTTTACAGGACATGATTCACTGAACAGACTTTCCATCAGAATGACAAAAAATAGTTCCAAATTAAGTATTCGTAAAGACGGACAGTGATACGGTTCCCGTCTTGGTTATTCGAACTGACAGCTCTTCCAAGTCATTGTGTTTTCTAATTTATCCATCAAAATCATCGGTTTTCTTTGTTTAACCAGACTTCTTAGCAGTGAATCCACCCATTTATCTTTTTTGGTTTATTATACGAATTACTTTTTCGAACCAATTTTCACTCGTAGTATCATTTTTCAACGAGATTTTCTTCAAAAGTGTTGAAAATCCGTTTAGTTATACAAAAAAAATTGAGAATGCTACCAAGAAATAAAAAAATCCTTAATTTTGTAATTATTGGTTCGTATCTTTACTAACCATTTGTTTTGAAAACGGTTTATGCTATTGAATGGTTTCAACAGGGTCATTTTATAACAGTTGGTTAAGACTTTTTGACTATTTGTAGAGACAAAATGAACCAAAATGAGAAATGTCAATTTTTTTCTTTTGACATCAATTAACTCACAGTTTTCAGTGAAAATTACTTTAAAATGATAATTTCAGCTTTCTAACACTATTTACCATCCCTCTAAGCAATTTTACAACGTTTATTGCAATTTCAAAAAAAAGAAATTTTCGTGTTTTTTTGTGAATGGTCACCACATTGTTAGGTGTTGCGGAGCTATATTAGATGGCCAACATCGTCCTAACAATCGTTCCTTGAGCTAAAAAGGTTGCCAACAGTTTGTTTAACACAAATAAACAGCTATACAGCTGTTATCGAGTCCACATCTTTCTATACACAAAAGTTAATAAAGTTCAACATTAATTATTTGCGAAAAAACAGCCAGGTTGCGTACACATCAACCACTGGTTGACTATTGAAAAAATATCAAATTAACTTCAGTCATAGCTCAAAATGAAGCTGAAAACATGCCAAACAGCATCCTACATGTCACAGTTGAAAATAACAATCCATGCAAAAGTTATTGAAGCTCAACATTAAATATGTGCGAAAAAACAGCCAGGTTGCGTACACTTTATCCGCTGGTTGACTTCTGAAAAACTATCAAATTACCTTCTGTAATAGCTCAAAATGAAGCTGAAAACATGCCAAACATCATACTACATGTCGTAGATGGAAATAGAAAACCATGCAAAAATAGTTGAGGCAAAACCAAAAACCACAAAATGCTAGTTTTTGCAAAATTTCAAAAAAGCAAATTTTTGAACCTAAACGAAGGCGATGTGGGGGGGGTAGCACCAATAGGTTATGAAGGGGACATATTGGGGTAACTCGTGGGCCATCCGGCTTATTCCTGTCATTGGTGGTTAATAACGAAAATCAGGGTTAAATATAACCCCTCTAAAAGTCAACATACATAGAAACGTTATAAAAAATACCTACCAAATCATGACTCAATTTGTGCGTTCTAGGGCTCAAAATGACCGCAACAAAATTTAGACCAGCCCTATAAAATTTCAGAACAATCCAACCACGCTTTCACGTGTTATGACCGATTAAAAACAAAAAAACTCACTTTTTCAAAAAATTCCAAATTACCAATTTTCAAATTTTGAAGTCCTCGTTCTCAGGATTGAAACATATTTGGACCCTAATACTATGGTCGATTAATACCCACCATATAGTGGTTCGAAAACCGTTAAAAGCTCAAATTTTTTTTCGTCGACGCCAAACTGTAGGTTTTCTCAGGCAATGCGATTTAAAACTACCCAGTGATATGGTGAATATCACAGATTGATGAAAAATTATACTTAGCGAATTGGATTAGCTGTTCAAGTGTGGGCAGATTTTGTAAACATACAATTTAGAAACTTATCGCTGAATTTTGCGTGTTACTTTTAGGGTGAAACTATCAGGAAATAAACAAAATTATTCCATCAAACGTTACGTAACATTTTCTCTCTACTGAGTAGGGTAAGCGGTTAACGGTTCTGTATCCAGTTAGTACTATTACGGAACACCGATGTTGTGACTAACTTATTATTGAATTATTAAATTATTATGAAAACTCCGATAAGCGGACATAATAAAACGGAATTAAAGGTTTACAGAATTGCGATAAGCGCTGAATGGACTTTGGTGGGAAAGTTTACGAAATGCAAATGTTGTGATTGAGCGATGAGTCAGGGACGGTTTAATAATTATGAACGTATCAGCAGTCAATCAATCAAACTATCAATCAATCAATCAATCAGTCAAACAAATAAATCAAACAGTAATCACTTTCCTAAGCCGTGTCTTCTTGACAGTACTTTAGATGCTAAAACCATAACAGGAATGCTAAAACCATAACAGGAACCGTTCTTCGAAACAAAAGATTATCTAACGAAAGGGAACTAAGAGACTAAAAGAAGGTTTACAGAAGGTGAAAGCGGCTTTCAAATCACGAAAGCCGCTTTCACGGAAAAAGTTTCCACGTCTATAACGTAAGAAGTTTAGTATATTCGAAGTTGATTTTGATGTCAAATTATAGATAATCATTTAGATTAACATAGGAAAATTATAAACTTTGAATAAAACAATTAAACGTATTTTTAAATTGCAATTGAATATTTTTTTTTCACGCGAAGTACGTCTCTCGTTTTGGCACCCAAAGCGGGGTTGGCTTTGAAGTTGGCATTGAGAACGGCATTGGCCTTATAAAGTTGTTAAAATGGAATCGAGGTTAAAAGTTGTTTCATTAAATGAAAAAAAGCAATTGATTAATCTTCCAGTTGCTACTAAATTTTTTGTTTCTAATAGCGTGTAAGTGAAGGAAATTAGGAAACTTGATCGTTGATGGAATTATGATTTGAAAGTGGCATTGAGATCGTCTTTGGGTCAATAAAATGTCATGTGCTGACTATTTCAGCACGAAAACTTCAGAAGTGGAACGAGGAAAACTTTCTCTATCGTTCCATATCAATTAGAAAGTACTAATTCGTTGCAAATATTTGTTTATTTTCGATCAAATTTTCTCAACCATAAGGAAGAAATGAAAGTGGCTTTCACACTCTATCGTACGAACAATATCCAAAAACTAAAATTTCTTCAAGTCCGTTGTTTTTTATTTCATTTTGTAGAGTGATTTTTTTCAAAATTAATGATATATTGAGCGATGTACTTTTCCCGTTAAACCGCTAAGTTTTTAATCAGTTTAGGTTCATGCGCTTCAATAGCTGTGCTAAAACAAAGCATTCTTCTTCCCACACAGCTGTTCATGCAGAATGAAAGTTGACGCGTTTGACTGCAATCGTGGCGCGAGCAAATGTTTCACTACAATGAAAGCGGCATTGGTTCGATTCGTTCGTGAGCTCGTCCAACAGCTATATGAAGTGTTTTTACTTGATTAATACATCAAAATGACTGGGAGGTTCTGATGTATTTCCATACGAAGAAATAGTTCCCGAGATGATTTGTTATCCCATTTATGAGGCCAATGCCGTTCTCAATGCCAACTCCAAAGTCAATGCCGCTTTGGGTGCCAAAACGAGAGACGTATTTCGCGTGAAAAAAATCTTCAATTGCAATTTAAAAATACGTTTAAATGTTTCATTCAATGTTTGTAATTTTCCTTGGTTAATCTGAATGATTATCTGTAATGTGACATCAAGTTTAACTTCTAATATACTATACTCCTTACGTTTTAGACGTGCAAACCTATTCCGTGAAAGCGGCTTTTGCGATTTGAAAGCTTTCACCTTCTGTAAACTGGGTGTGAGACTCTTGCTAAAAGCTTCATCATACAAGCTGCATGATAATTTGGTGAAATTCTTATGTGAACGTTCATCAGTGGTGATAAGATTTTTTTCAAATGTTACAAACGTGGATGAATATTCTAGTTTTAGTGAAATAAATGTTTGTATAATTTTGTAACGAAAGGTGTTCTTTTTTAATACGTCACACAATTAAGTGGTTGATACTTTATTTTATTGCAGTAAGCACTAATGTTCAGGTTCTTGTCAATCTGAACGAGTAGTTCTCTATACACATCAGCAGCTCTTAAGACACATGTATTTCACCTGCTCTCTTATTATATTATAACTTCAAGTCATTCATTTTGATCCAACTCGAGAGATTGTTAATATCCAATTACAAATGAAATATATTGAGGATTATTTTTTATGTCATCAGCAAACATAATGGTTCAATTTAACTCAGTGGGTTTGATTATATAGAAAAGACTCAATTCATGCGGTTATCGACTTGGAATTTTATATAAAAAAAAATTCTATGAAACAACTGAATCATTTGGATCATTTGAACCTTTTGGGACATCCACCACAATGATATGTTTAGCATGTTCACAATCTAATGGACAGGAGCTAATGTCAAGGAATTTTCTTCATATTTTAACTAATGAAGGTGTTATCGATGATTCCGATCGATGACGATTTTTTTTACCTTGCGTAATGTATTTTAGCATGGTTGAATGTCGCTTTATTCGTTAAACAGAGTATTGAGAGCGAGTGCAACAAGAAAACTTTCAAAAATAGACAAACGGACGTTTTTCAAATGTTTACAATAATATGGGGGTTTATGAACATATGTGTTGAGTGAGATATTAGTTAGTGGGGTTTTACGTCAAGTTGAGCAGAATATTTTTACAACCGTGAAATACGTCACGTTAGCATTCACGTTCGGTCCTGCCTAAGCCCCCTCCTGCTTCATTACTCCTTCATTAAGCCCCGTTTATACTCACACCGAAACAACAACCGAAACAGAGACCGCAATCTCACCGAAACAGAACAGCAAAACTAACAGCGAAACAATACCGAAACAATCATGAACACTTTTCAAAACAGCGCAACAACAATTTTAAAATCCTGAAGAAAAAGGTATTTTGTAATGGAATACCTAAGAAAAACCGTGGAATTTATTTTTGTTATATTTTTTCTGGGCCCGCTGGCTCGGCCCGTCCCACTAATGTTGATTTTTTTTTAGTACTAGCGCGTGTTATAATGCATGCACGTGTATAAGCCTCCGTGTTATAGTGCACGCAGTCCACTCGAGCTATTGACGTCGGGGGCTGAATATGCGATAACATTAACCTTATGAAAACTTTTCAGGGGGTTTATGGACTTCCTGAAAACATCTGTGATTTTTTTAATTTCGAGAAACGGATTATTTTTGGTCGAATTCAGCTCGGCGGCCGGGCGGCGTTTCTTCAGATGCGTCCTTCAGAATTTTGCACGGCGGAGGGGCGAACAATCGAAATGATTTTACTTCAATAACTTTATCTTAGTGTTTTCAACATTGGTGAAAAGACCTCTGATCTTTTCGAATGTCAGAAACCGCTTAAACTAGCTCGATTTGGCCTATACAGGAAGTTAAAGAAGAATGAAGGCTTGAATACCCTTATTGGTGTGTTTGAACCTAAAAACTAGTTATATTGACTCAAATTAGCGAAAACAACTTCAAGAATACCCTTTTAATTTTTTTCAGTTTAGTTTTTTAAAGTTCTTTTTTATTTTTCTCATCATGTTGCGGTATGCAAATATCAAAAACAAATTTATATTGGGGCAACATGAACAAACTGTTTCGCTATCCGTTGCGGTGTTGGTTGCGGTGTTCGTTTCGGCGAAACGAGTATAAACGTGTTTCTGTTGCGGTGCGTGTTTCGCCGTACGTTTCGCCGAAACGAGGGAGTACAAACGGGGCTTTAGTGGCATTGGCTTATTCCACAAAAAACCACACTTTTTTTCCAAATAATTTACCTACATTTATACTGATTATGCCCGATTAATTGATGACTGATTATGATTATGTCCACTTAATTTTCGATCCTTTTTGTACCGAAAGTCGTGTTCAATGGTAAACCAGTAGTTAGCCTGACTCTCAACAATAACCAACATCCCATGAACCATACGAACGATCTACCAGAAATACAGTCTCAACATAATGCATAACATGTCCGCTCATAAATACCAACAACGTCATCACATTCAATGTCACTCGCAACAATTATCGTACTTACGGTCCTGGAATATCAACATGAGACACTAAAGGTCTAGTTTTATTGTATCGACTGTTATCTTTGTGGTAAGCAATAAATCGGTGAAACTAAACAAGCACCACGGTTTCGCTTTGGTCAAAACCTACTAGATGTTCAACACAATGAAAAAACACTCTGATTGTAAAACATTTCAATGAACAAGGACTTTCTTAGAATACAATGTCAATCAGAGCTCTGTTCAAAGGACATATTTCTTAAAATGTTGATGTTATCATTAAGTCTAAAATGAGCAAGTAAAGAATGAGCATGCGGACTTCAAACGGTCGTACTGAACGATAAACTGAAGTGCGCACATTTTGAGCCCTAGAAGTTGTGTCTTGAAGCAATATTCAGTTATGTACTAGTCACTTGAAAAAAATATGTTAATGAATAACGTGGAAAATCGTCGAGTAAGTCAGCTTTGAGTTCAAATAAAAACATTCTGGCCTTCAAAGCGAACTCAAACCGTACCTTTAACGTGGTCAATAAAAAAATCTATGTTTACCGCCTCCCCCCGCCCCCTAACCACCTAAAAACTGAAAAAGCTAAAATTAACCAATTTAATTTGCAAAATAGCATCAATATATGTGGAAACATATTCTATGGCGTATATTTTGACGCATCCGTAAGCCCAGCGCTGTTGTGATGTACGGCGACCTGTAACACTGTGAACGGCAGCAACCACTTTGTGATGATACTCAATCGGGGGAAGCAGTTCAAACGTGCAACCGGCTTGTTCGGGTACAACTAGCCAGTCAACCAACCAGTCAACCAGCCCCCCCCCCCCCCAATGATGATATCGCAGTCTGCCGACACTGCAGATAAGACTTTTGGAAACCCGTTCATGAAGTCAGTTGCGGATGCTTGGCTTCCAGCTCGGTAATAGTTTCCGCTTGTTGATGGTGCAGACGACTGGTAGAATTTCTGTGTTTTTTTTTATGTTTACTTCAAGAAGTTGTGGTTTCAGGCATGCACGCACATGAATTGCAGTGCCACCATCATTTTCTGACCTGTCCCTGCGAAATAATGATCGCTCATGCACCTTGGAGGGATGAGTATTTTTTTACGATAAGTTTGTTTCTTGACCGTAAAAAATATCGAGGTCATAATGGTGGATTACAGCTAGAATTTCAGCAAACTTCCCTTGTAGATAAGTTATGTTAGCAGTCCATGTGTTCACGTGTTGCATATGGGGCTTGTGAAAAGTTGTTAAAGATGATGTTTTACCGCAGCATCAAAAGAGAGAGACGGCTGCAGCGAACACAAAAGCAGCTATGAGCGAATACAGAAGCAAAAAGTTATCCTTATACATGTAAAGAAGTCGGTCCTATGTAACTCAACGATCAGCTAAATTGTTTAGTTATCTTTGTTTAAACTTAGATATGTTTACAACGAACTTGATTAGAACCATAAAAATCTAATTTTCAAATACTAAATTTTGAGCTTCGTTTCGATCCAATGTAGCCAAAAAAAATTGATGCAGTTCAGTTTCGTTAGCTTTCGATGAGGATGTTTGCAGTTTTTCGGTAATCGTGATTTGTGAGGTCGGCGGACAGTCTGAGTTAATAAAGGAGTGAATGAATGAGTGAGTTGATAAGTACATACATAAATGAGTGAGTGAGTGAGTGAGTGAGTGAGTGAGTGAGTGAGTGAGTGAGTGAGTGAGTGAGTGAGTGAGTGAGTGATGAGTGATTGATTGAATGAAAAGTGAGTGAGTGAGGGAGTGAATGAGTGAACCGATCCGTCTGGTCCACAAATCTAATTCAGTTCTTAAAAAATACGAATCAAACAAATACCTAATTTTCTTAAAATTTGCAGTTCACCTTTCAATCTTCAATATACGATGACATCGAATCATATTGAACACTTTTTTAGTATTTTAAATGTATGATATTGACTAATGTTATATAAATTTCAAGACAAACAGTTGAACTATCGAAAAGTATTTCAATGTGCCATGCGACATACATCGCCAACAAATAGTAATAATGTTGCTGTTTTGATCATAAGTCGAGATTAATTGAAGAAATCTAGAAAAATCACTCAAAATACGCCTATTTTCTTCTTTTATCACGCCTAAGTTAGAAAGACACCAATACCCTATAATTTTATATTCTTAAGTGTTGTAATATAAGTATATGTTCATTTTATATTGGATTCCAAGCTTGCCACAACTCAAATGTGCAAAAACCAATCTTCTTTGTTATTTGGATAATAACAATGGCCATAAAATTGTCGTTTCACTGCTCCAAACGCATTCGTCTCTCAAATTGCTACGTCTGCATCGCTGCTGTTGTGTTGAAAATTTACTTTCGAACAGCAGCGATCAATTATCTCACTAAAAAACAAGGTATATAATTTACGATGTGTAAAACATATACGTGTATACATACAGAGTTAGTTCAGTATATTTCGCCTGTCAACAAAAACTATTGCTGTAACACATTTACCAAGTTTTCCAAGGTGAAAGACGTTGCCACGAGGTTGTGTTATTCCACGTTCGGAGGATAGTATGGTTCGATGGTGAACTACATTTTGGACGAATCTATCTATTTTTGGTAGAAAATACTATAATTGCTTTATTTTTTAAAATTTTGACAAGCACTATCATAATCCCCGTAAAAAGTTACATATGTGACGAACTTATATACCATTTTTCGTTTTAGTGCCATTTGCCGAAGCTCATCTTTTTTTGTTTTACAAGAATTACAAATTAAACTAAAAAAATAACAATAACAGTGTTTTTGTATGTTTATGAAGAGCTGTTGTTCTTACTCCAGCAGTTTTTAGGTTGGAAGTTAGTTTCGACTGTAACTTATAACACCCCGAGGAACCATCGATTTCTTAATACTGTATATTTACGTTTAAAAAACCTGATGTACATATTGATATGTATATTGTAAATAAATATTACTTTTAGTCTTTTTATAATTCTGCGGATTGTTCAATGTGTTGGTTTTATTCAGATTTTTTGTTAAGAGTTCCAGTAGTTCCGGGGTTTGCTTCAATCGGAACCATGTTCTGCATGAATCTCAAATATTGTGTATGTAATATCTGCGAGGCTCATGTCACTACTTGTTTAGTTAACGAGGAAAGCACCCAATTGTTTTACTTCACTAACCTACCAATGAGACTGCACACACGTGTTCGTTCAATTCGTCAAGTGAAAATAAATGTATTCTTTAAAGAATATATCTTAGTATTAGTTTAATTATGTATTAGTATGTGACAGTGACGTGAGTGAAGAATTTTTTTTGAGATGCTGAATATCTTGTAACAGAATTTATATCAAGCTGGAATTTCAGGGATACACATAACTTTATTTTATCTTGAACAAAACTATCTTGTCAGAAAGATCGGCCAATCACCGCGGCCAACAAGTCTCATTGCGTGGGAAACTGCGCTTGGACCAAAAACCGAGGTCTAAACTAATTGTTGCAAGAAGACATAAACATAAACTTCAGATGGCTGAGCAAGTACGTGATCAATTGTTTTCGGCTTTGTCCTGACACTTTTTTGAATCCCAATCAAGCTTTTTTGAAATAAAAAAATACTCCGATTATTGAATTCTTTGCAAAGGCAAATACATACAAATTCATACAAATAGGTATATTTCAATCAATGGTTGATTCATGTTTCATGCACAGCGTGCATAACATTGTTTGTGCTAGTACGCGTATTGACCTCCGCTTTTATACGCTTCGAGCCGCGACGGCCGATTGATGTGATTCACCAATCTCTTTGATTTTATAGTTTTATCAAGTTAATTTATTGAGGTTAACACCTAATAAACTCTGCTTAATCGGATATCTGTGTCGCAAGATATTCAGCACCAAAGTGTTAGCATGTTTTTGAGCCACCCTGTAGAAAACAACGGAGATTCTTATTAACGAACTCAGTTATAACGGCTAGTTTTTTGTACCTTCAAACACCCAAGAATGTTTTTCAAAGTGTGGATACAATTTAATATCCCCTAAATATGTTTCAAAATACATTTTATGATGAACTAGTTCCTTCCTCACAAAGATATGCCAAGTTCGTGTATTCTTCCACTACTTTTATATTACAAATTCAATAATGTAGAATACTCCAACAAGTTACTAAAACTTTTCTATAATCCATATCAAACATGAAATTCGATACATTGCATTAACGTTTCTTGAATAGCTTCACTGACTTGCTCTAAGTAGAATATCTTGTTGTTGGAAAGTCGGGTTGGCTGTCAGCCGATTGAATGATTTTCTAAAAACCGATTCTTATTCACTACTCTTGGAACTACTGTAACTCTTAACAAAAAAATCTGAATAAAACCAGCCCAGTGAACGATCCGCAAACTAGAATTAAAAAGACTAAAAAAGGATTATATATTCACAAAATACAAAAAATGAGCATCAGGTTAATTAAACGTAAATATGAAAAAGAAATCGATGGTTCCTCGGGGGCTTATAAGTTACAGTCGAAACTAGCTTCCAACCTAAAAACTGCTGGAGTAAGCACAACGGGTCATCGTAAACTTACAAAAACACTATTATTGCTCTATTTTCAGTTTAATTTGTAATTCTTGTAAAGTAGAAAAAATTACCTTCGGCAAATGGCTCTAAAACGTAAAATGGAAAAAAAAAGCCGAGAAACAGTAAATCGTGTTCTTATCATCAAATTTAGCTGTAAACAGCTTGAAATACATGATTTTGAGCGTTATGATGTTTTTAACAGTTAATATGAACGATTTCATGAGTTTCCGGTGGAATTTCAAAATTATGAATAAATTGAGTTTTTTGGTGACGGTGTCCATGCTGTGTGGTATCGGAGGGTTATAAATGAGATGTGACTGTAACCGTTGTTCATTAATCAAACAACGTTTTCAATATAATGTTTAACAATAATAATTAGCCTTTTACCTTTATTATAATTCAAATCGTCACTTATGAGACCTTTTTAAAACTTTAACAATAATTATTCGCGAAAAAAATACCCAAGTTAAAGGTCTTTCATCGACAGTACTCCTGATGAAAAAAAGTCGAATTTAATTGTGTCATAGATTAAAATGAAGCTAGAAAGATGTGATACGAGTAGGATGAGCATCATCAGCACTCGTATCACGAGCGCCCAGCTAGCATTAGCTAGCAGCCCACGATCACCCCCCCCCCCTCGCGTTCAGTTGCACGCGTGTTGCATTTACCCCCCCCCCCCCTTTTTGTATCCTGGTGCATGCCTGTTGCATTGAGCCAGGCAGAGCGGGCCAGTCAGTGAGTGAGCCAGCCAGTCAGTCAGTCGCTAACCAGCGAACAGTCAGTCAGTAAAACGTAAGCCAGACAGTGAGCCGACCCGATTTTGTGGGGGACCAGCCGATGATGGAAGTCGGGCGAACGCCCGACTGAATGGCCCCTGATTCTTTCGTTGTATCATGTTTATCTTTGGTTTTGTCATGTTATCTTTTTATTTTTATTATATATATTTATCATTGGTCATTCATTTATAATAATCCGCCCGTAATCAGTCTATGCCTTTAATGATAATGAAACTATTGTATGTATACCAAAGTTGTCATGTTATTACATTATTAGCCCGTAATCAGTCTACGCCTTTAATGATAATGAAAAGATTATAAGTATTTTAAAGTTGTCATGTTATTCCATTATCAGGCAATCAACCAACTACATAAAATTAGATGAGCCACATAATTATGCTAGTCAGTGATACAAGGGGAATAAGTTAAGGTTAAGTACATAGTGAGATTCCCCCTTGTATCAGATGGGTAAGAATATCATGTAATTTAAAACAGGCGTTTAACAAAAAATACAAATTTTGAACAGTCGGGTATACAAAAAATGCATGACGACTTTTTCCAATTTTCAGAAAAAAAAAAAGAATTTTTCACTTGAAACGAAAGCGATGTGGGGGGGGGGGGGGTACCACCAATAGGTTTTGAAGCCGACCTATTGGGGTAACTCGTGGGCTATACGGCATATTCAGTTCTGCGGTAGATAATTGGGAAAATCGGGGCAAACATTACTCCCAAGTAATCGACCAAACGGCCAATATAAAAAAAATGTGTACAACAAATAAAGACCCAATTTGTTCTATAGCTCAAATTGACCGCAGTAAAAGGGAGAACATAAATACGAAATTTCAGACTGATAGCTGCAAGCTATCTCTTGATATCGGCATTTAAATGAAGAAAACAGGATTTTTTTCAATTCCCGTGAAATTTAGTTTTTTGTAATTTCTAAGTTCTCGTTCTCGGGATTGAAACATCCTAATACTATGGTCGATTAATAACCACCATACTCTTGGCATACATGTAACTCCCGATGTTTTCAGGACGCCGACTAATCCCGAGGGGGCGAGGAGGGGGTTATGAGGACACGCCATCATCCCCAGGCTGGGAATGAAGGTGTGTCCTCATAACCCCCTCCTCGCCCCCTCGGGATTAGTCGGCGTCCTGAAAACATCGGGAGTTACATGTATGCCAAGAGGTGAAGCGCTGTGACAAAGTGTTATCCACGTAATTGCCATATCCCTGAGTACGGCTGAGTTACGTTCATTCAATGCAGTCAACTATCGTGAGACTCATATCGTCTACGGTATGGTTTACTCTATTATAAATGTTGCACTATGTTAGTGCGTTTTTATTGTTTTTTTTCACGTCGTTCCTATGTTGGTTGGACAGCCGTTCGTTCTGTCCCCGTTCGTTTCGTCCCCGTTCGTTATGTCCCCGTTCGTTCTGTCCCCGTTCGGTCCGTCCCCGCAGGAAATGCAAAAACGTTCGGTTCGTCCCCGTGAACAGATATTATCAGCAGCAATATTTCGAAGTAATAAACAGAGTATAACCTAATAAATCAGGTATAAGGAATACTATCGGAATCGTTAAGAACTTCAATCATTTCATTGGTAAAAGCTATAAGGGGCCTCAGAAAATTACAGACACACAGTTCAACACAACCAGTAAACTATTAACCAAGTACCAAAGGCTTCGTTAACCCTAAAGAAAGGTGTACTCTGCATTAGTAAACTATTAACCAGTGTGCCAAAGATCAGTTACTTTTCCCCTAAAGAAGGTATCATGCACCTTGTGCTTGGGTGAGCGTTTTTTAGTTGTGCTTAGGAGAAACTTTTTTATGTTTGTGCTTAGGGGAAATTTTCATGTTGGTGCTCAGGGGAAAGTTTTATGTTTGTGCTTGGTTAAAAATCATTAAAGGAGAAAATCTAATGATCACACATAACATGAACATGACTACGGAGCGGACAGCTTTGATGCCTATGGTATATAGAGCAATTATTTATAAAAACCGAACGTTTTCTCATTTTCTGCGGGGACGGACCGAACACACTCAAAGCTCGCGGGGACGGACCGAACGGGGACAGAACGAACGCACGCCGTTGGTTGAATCGAGATTTGATCATTTGGGTTGTTTCTCCAATGTAACCAATTCCACATTTACGGCAACTTATACCATAAACTATATACATTCATAATTGTACAACGGACACTGTTTGTTATTTATTAAAACCCTTTTTCAGTATACGGTGATTTCCTTATAAGTTTGCCATTACCGGCTTTGCATGTCACACAACTGCGTTTTTCACACGAGTTCTATCACGGCACACCATCAAATGATTCCACGTGCTCAAATCGTATATCAGGAGCCACATCCGTTATTTTCAGAGGGCGGTTTGCCACGAGATCGCAGAGAGTGCCAACAAAGGACAGATGAGGGGGATGGATGAAACAAGATCCACTTCAAATGGTGCATGTGACCCCCCGGGGGGCTTATTTACAGAAACTACAAAATGCTGGTTCACCCGCGCTATTATATAGCGTGTGTGTGCACACCCTACTATCAGCCTGCGTGACATAGTGGTTTAGCGCGTCACTTTTTTGAACGATGGGGTGAGGGTTCGAATCTCACTGATTTATTTTTCTCTCATTTTGATCATACACTGTTCCTATGAAGTTCTACTGTTCGTTAACCCCCGATAACCTATCGTAAGGCTTGTTTGTCCGAGCGATAGCGAGGACAAGCGCGTTAGTAACTAATTTCCGTTAGCCCCCCTCTAGGAGCCATATTCCGACACGTAAAAAAGTAATGAACCTTCATGAAAAAATTAAAACTCATATTGAATTATGTTCTCTATATGATGAACTTCATGTATAAAGAAAAAAAATTTAATTGAATGGATTTCCCACAAATGGGAAACAAAACAAAAATTTTGTAGTTTTTGGAAATATGCCCCCGGGTGATGGGGATTACGCTTTTTAACCCGTCTTACGTGTGGTAGATCCGTGTGACCCTTTTTTCAACCCGACGGTTTCTCTCTAAGACCCGGACCTCAATATGGTGCCACCCATATTACGTCAGTATCAGTGACACCTTGATAGTCAATTCAGTGCTGTTTTTTTTCAACAGTGGCACTCACTTTTTGATCAACGTAAACTAAATTAACGACATTTTTTCACACTTTAAACGTCATAAAACTTTTAAATTTGATTGGATCGGCATGAGACGGCATTAGTTTCCTAACTACATGGTGTCCCAGTGAGGTGTGATGATTGCATTTTTAAAATAACTTTCACAGTGTTCTAGATAACGACTTAAATTACGCTGAATTTTAAAAATTTTGATTTTGTTCAATATTGCGTGTTTTACGGCCGATCCAGCAACATGCCTTAAAATTACACTTTATAGCCAAGTATGTCGCATGAAACATGGAATAACTTTCTGATAGTTCAACTATATGGCTTGAAACATGCAACACTGACAGCTAATACCATAAATCTGAAGTACTGGAAACCGTTTTCGATTTGATCAATTATTCCACCTTCTATTGGATATTGAAAACAGAATCGCAATTTCCAGCAAATGTTGGCGAAAAGTTGCGGATAAAAAAAAGTTTGAAAAAAGCAATTAATTGAATGAAAAATGTACTTTGACTTTTGAAATATACCACTTCCTGTCATTTAACACAATTTTAAACAAAAATTCGTTCTTTTGGATCACTTTTTATTTTCGGTGAAAATCTCTAAAATGCGGTCGCGTTAGGAACATAAACAGGCATGTTTGCTGGATAGGCCGTAAAACACGCAATACTGAACCAAATCAAATTTTTCAAAATTCAGCAAAATAGCGGAAAACTGTTTTATTAACCTGTGAAATTTTAGGTCGTTATCTAGAACACTGTGGAAGTTATTCAAAAAATTCAATCATTACACCTCGCTGGGACACCCTGTATATCGACTACGCGGATTCCGAATACCCCCTCTTTGGAATTTTCTAAAATAGAAATTTTTTCCCGAAGGTACAGGTAAAATGGATTAAAAATGCCGATCTTGGGGAAGATTCCCCATCCTTTTGAAAGATAGGCCGCCAGTGTTTAGAAGAATCGCGAAAGGAAAATTACTCTTTTGGAGGGGTCAAGAAACTGTATTGAAATTCTGTATGTAACGGGTGTCCCATTTAAAATTCCGCATTTTTATTTTGAATCAAGTAAAAATAAGGTAGTCTGGTATCTTTTTCGTGTAAGTTCAAAATTATTATTTTAAAGGGGTCAAGAAACTGTATTGAAAAACTGTATGTAACGGGTGTCCCATTTAAAATTCCGCATTTTTATTTTGAATCAAGTAAAAATAAGGTAGTCTAGTATCTTTTACGTGTAATAAAGAGAGAGTGAACTATGAGATTACAGTCATACCGAGCAAATTTTATAGAATTATTAGTTGGAAGTAACGTGTTTCGGCGGATTTAAAGAAACTAGACACGTTAGCTTCCGGCAACTCGGCTCCGCCATCGTCAGTAGTCTACCGACGTTGCCATGAAACTCCTAAACTTCCTTTCAGTCATACCCTATACCTTACTCTAGTGACACACAAATAATATAAAAATAAATTGTGATAATATACACGTAATATAAAATGACACAATACTTAATTTAGGTGTGCATTGAATAGTGAATGCATTGTTTTAGTGCGGTATGCACACTTATCGAAAAATCGATGTGTTGAGTTAACCTGATGTTGTTATTTTGTACTGAAGAATATAATTACGAACTGTTAGTTATAACCGTAATGAACTTACCGATTTCAAGCAAATGTTTTTTCACTATTAGCTTACGATCTAACAGCTTATATTTCCAAAGTTTTTGGTCGTATTTGTGGCAGAATTTTGTAATACTGGTAAAAACGGTTTCTCCATTGTGGCCGCTTTTTAACAATTGTTTGATATAAGTTTTCGAAGCAATTTTGAATTCTTCGAAAGTACTGATTATTCTACAACATCGAAGGATTTGACCGATAATAACACCTCGAATGAGTTTTTTATGAACACACGTGGAAGCCTGAAACGCTCGATTAACATTGAAATTGAATACATCTGTTTTATTGAAAATGTTGGTTCGAGAAGTTACTGTGTTAAATTCGATATCGAGATAACTTATTTCATTTAGGACCACAACTTGCTTGTTTAGCTGTAGTTCAGTCGGATAAATGTTCAAATAGTGGCTGTCAAAATCAATATTAATATCTAGAATGTCATCTATATATCGGCAAATGAATGTATTTCTATTCCAAGGTTTATTTTTAACAAGATATTGATATTCTAGCCAGCTTAATGTTAGGTCACATAGTAACGGTGATGAATTAGTACCCATCGGAATACCCGCTACTTGTTTGAATACATTTTCACCTATTTTAACATAGCTTTCATCGATCACAAATTTAGTCATGTTTATTATCTCTTGTTTTGTGAACAGTAAACGATTGTTAGTTACGGTATTGTCATTAGTATAAAAGCAAGCACCGTATTCACTGGTAGGGATGCATATAAATTGTTTGCCGTGGTTCGTGAACAGTAGGTCGACTAAACTTGTTATACTTTTCATGATACATTTGTGTTGTAGTTTAGTATATAAGGTGCTGAAATCATAGGTAGCTACGCTTTCGATTACAACATAAATACGCTTAATTTTTTCAATGACGTCAATACTGTTATCAATGGAGATGTATATAAAATAGCCAGTGCGACTTTGTGTAACCCCGCAGTACTTTTGGAAATGTGATTTTAAATGTTTCAAAATTTTGTGTAACATGACCGCTATTTGTGAAATACATGATGCTCCAGCAATGAAAAGAAATTTAACGGGATTTTTGTGTAGTTTAGGTATACCATTAAGGATTGGGATGTTTTCCTTAATTTGATTTGCATCAACAGAAAGCAGTGATTTGATGTATGATTCATGTGATTTAAAGAGTTCAACGAGTGGTTTATTATAACGAATGTAAGTAGTATTGCTTGAGAGACTGAATGGATAAAGGCCCATTTCTGAAAGTAAACTTTGAACATAAAACATTTTGCATGTGAAAGCGAAATTATTAGCTGCTTTGTCAACTGGTGTGCAAACAAAATTACTGTAGACGGGTTTATCTTTTATCATTTTTATTTTATTGTTAATTGTGATTTCCTTAACTATTTGTAGTTTTGATTTCATGTAATTACTCATGTTTACTCTGTATTGAGCAATGATGGCTTTTTTATTTTGTATTGTGTGGCGTGTTGTAATTATTTTTCGGCGTATTCTGTTAATTTAGCGATTATACATATTTTCGTAATCGAGTTCTGTTATGTATGGTGAGTCTCTAATCTGTAATTTGTACCGAAGGTCATGAGTTCAGTATGTTTTTTGTTTTGAAGATTGTTCATGTCGGCAGTGACAACATGTTTGATTGTGTCATTAACGTAAGCTTCGTATTTGTTGCAGTTGCATGTACTCTTAGCAATCGATACCATTTCTTCGAACGTGGTGTTACGCAGAAACGAATTATAATTAAACAATTGTCTTCCAATTGAGGTTTTGTATTTGTAAACAATTTCAGCACGAATAATTGATTCACGTGTTGCATTACCTGTTAGCATATTTTGTTTGTGTGACTTGTTTAAGTATGATTCGAGATAAAATTTTTGTAAACTGTTGCTGTTGTAGTCCATGATTATGCGATCTACCAGTTTCTTTTTGTCGAGCGTTTTATAGTTTTGACCATATGCAGTAGTGCAGTAGTATCCAGTTATAAGTAGTTTGATTCTGGTATCAATTTCAGTTGCTTGTAATATTTTCATTGCGTAAACCAATGTTTTCTTACTCGCTGCTCGAAGACACGGATATATGGCCTTTCGGTTACACTTAGAAACTAATTGATCAATCTGTTGAATGAGATCAGTTCGACATATTTTGCTACGACGTCGTTTTCTTCGTTTCTTAGTTCGCTTATTACTTTTACGAGTTGTAAAGTATGGTAACTTTTTGTAAAGAATAATCGTGTTTGTTTGCCACTGACTGACATTGCCTAATCCTTTCAGGTTATCATTGAGACCCAATGGATGACAAGTATTTAGTCTCAGAATCCAATTGCGTTCTCTATCGCGTAATTCAGCTTTAATGGCTTTAGGATCAGTGGAAACTGCAAAATCTATTATTCGAAAGCTCAAATCCATATATGAGTGACCATTGTTATTGAAATGTTGAACCATGAACGTGTTAAATTTTTTGTTTTTCACGTTGTATCTATGCTGCATGAATCTTGTTTTAGCCATTTGTGTTGTTTCACCAACGTATTGGATGGCACATTTTTTGCATTCAACTAAGTAAATAACGTTTCTATCTGTGCATGTTGCGGTTTTTGTACAATCACTTAAATATCTATTTCCAGTAGTTTGATCAAGAACCGTCCTCTCGTTACTTACATGTTGGCATGTAGTGCATCTACGTTGAGTACACGGGATCATGACTATGCCTGCAGTGCCAGTCGGAGCTTGTACTGTCTGGTAGATTTGAAAGTTTTTGTCGCTTTTCAATACATAGTTCTGTTCTGCCTCGGGAAGATAAATATGAGTGGTGTGAGACAATTTATGAATAACAAGAGGTGGTATTTATTGACAACCTAGCCAAGGTTTGAGACAAGATTATATAAGACAAACCTAATAATGGGTGAGGCAGAACGCGACCAGTGTGTTAAAGCGAGTTCCAAAGTGAAATAATTTCAAAAAAACAATTATTCAGATTCATGTATAATGTAGTTTAAATCGGCTTGCCTAAGAAAACCTACGGTTTGTATGGGGGTATGCGTCGACGAAAAAAAAGTTGAGCTGTTAGCGGTTTTAGAACCACTATATGTTGGGTAGTAACCGACCATAGTATTAGGGTTCACAGATGTTTCATTCCCGAGAACCAGGACTTTAAAAATTGAAAATTGAAAATTTCGGAAATCTGAAAAAAGTTGTATTTTTTGTCTTTGAACGGCTATATAAAATGATAGCGAAGATATAATGTTCTGAAATTTCACAAAGTTGTTCTACGTTTTATTGCAGTCATTTTGAGCCCTACAACGCATATTTTAACCGAATTTTCTAAATAAATATTTTTCGAGTTTTACCGTTTGGTCGCCTATCCAGGCGGTTATATTCAAGGAGATTTCCTATCTTAGGTTTAGCTATTCAGAATATGACATATAGCCCACGAGTTAGCCCAATACATTGTCTTCACAACCTACTGGTGCTACCCCCCTACATCGTCTTCTTTTGGAATGAATAATTCAATTTTCTGAAATTTCGTCAAAATTGAGATTTTCCATTTTTCATTTCTAATTATGAAAAAAAATAATGTTCAGTTGTGGTCTTTTGAAACTTACACAGCATTTTTTGTCACATTCTCAGCTTCATTTTGAGCTATAACAGTGGTTAATTTGACCATTTTTAATTACCTGAAAGTGCAAATGAATGTTGAGAACTCGGGTATATCAGCTGCAAATAATTAATGTCAAACTTTCATGTATTTATTTTAGTAAACGATTTATGCACAGATATTGTTACACGACTATTCAAAAATATTTATTGATGTGCTGGCTACAAATTCAACTTAAGTAACCACAATTATGAACTTTTAAATGTGGTATTGAAATGACTTGAGACCCGTTGGTAGAGCCTTCGTTATCAGAAAATCGTTATTTCGCACTTTTTCAGAATTTGCTCAGGAGAGCTGTCCAATTGCTTAATTATCCGTATTACAAGTTTGTTATATGTTAATTGCGGTCATTTTGAGCCTAAAAACGCAGCAATTAACCAAAAATCCTATTTTGAAATTTCATTGAGTCTCCCGTTTTGATCGTCTATCCAGGTGGTTATGTTCAAGGAGATTGCCTATCTTAGGTTTAGCTATTCAGAATATGACATATAGCCCACGAGTTAGCCCAATACATTGTCTTCACAACCTACTGGTGCTACCCCCCCCTACATCGTATTCTTTAAGAATGAAAAATTCAATTTTCTGAAAAATTGGGCAAAATTGAAATTTTTTATTGTTTTCCATCTATGATAAAAAAAAATTTATGGTAAGTCATAGTCCTCTGAATTCTTAACAGCACTTTTTGTCATATTTTCAGCTTCATTTTGAGCTATAACAGTGGTTAATTTGACCATTTTTCATTACCTGAAAGTGCAAATGAATGTTGAGAACTCGGGTATATTGGCTGCAAAGAATTAATGTCAAACTTCCATATATTTCTTTAAGTGAATGATTTATGCAAAGATATCGTCACACGACTAGTCAAAATTTATTATTGGTGTGCTGGCTACAAATTCAACTTAAGAAACCACAATTATGAACTTTTAAATGTGGTATTTAAATGACTTGAGACCCGTTGGTAGAGCCTTCGTTATCAGAAAATCGTTATTTCGCACTTTTTCAGAATTTGCTTAGGAGAGCTGTCCAATTGCTTAATTATCTATATTACAAGTTTGTTATATGTTTATTGCGGTCATTTTGAGCCTAAAAACGCAGCAATTAACCAAAAATCCTATTCTGAAATTTCATTGAGTGTCCCGTTTTGATCGCCTATCCTTGAAATAACGATTTTCTGATAACGAAGGCTCTACCAACGGGTCTCAAGTCATTTCAATACCACATTTAAAAGTTCATAATTGTGGTTTCTTGTGTTGAATTTGTAGCCAGCACATCAATAAATAGTTTTGAATAACGTCGTGTAACAATATCTGTGCATAAATCGTTTACTAAAAGAAATACATAAAAGTTTGACATTAATTATTTGCAGCTAATATACCCGAGTTCTCAACATTCATTTGCACTTTCAGGTAATGAAAAATGGTCAAATTAATCACTGTTATAGCTCAAAATGAAGCTGAAAATATGACAAAAAGTGCTGTTTAGAATTCAGAGGACTTTGACTTACCATAAAATTTTTTTTTATCATAGATGGAAGAAAATGAAAAATCTCAATTTTGCCCAATTTTTCAGAAAATTGAATTTTTCATTTTAAAAGAAGACGATGTAGGGGGGTAGCACCAGTAGGTTGTGAAGACAATGTATTGGGCTAACTCGTGGGCTATATAGCACCCGTATTTCATTATAACAAATGAATAAGATTTTTCCCAGTCATGATGTGTACATGCCTGTGTCACTTGATGCCGGGAAATAGTCTTACGACCAAAAAAATTGTCTCAGATTCGGGACAAAATTCGAATTCGATAGTTTTCGATGTCAAACGTGCTAAACTTATTACATACTTCCATTTTATATTTTTTATTAGAATAATAGAACCGAATTTCTTTTTCAGAAACCCAAAATATACACATTTCAATTAAAACATTTTCGAAAAAAATAAAGAAAGTATTCAATAGACAGGGAATGAAAATAATAAAATTTATGCGTGGTGAAAGTCTTATTCACTGGAAATCTGTCGGTCGTAATCCGGATTTGATTTTTCTCATAATGAATTACGGAGGCTATATGTCATATTCTGAATAGCTAAACCTAAGATAGGCAATCTCTCCTTGAACATAACCACCTGGATAGGCGATCAAAACGGAAAACTCAATGAAATTTCAAAATAGGATTTTTGATTAATTGCTGCGTTTTTAGACTCAAAATGACCGCAATAAACATATAACAAACTTGTAATATGGATAATTAAGCAATTGGACAGCTCTCCTGAGCAAATTCTGAAAAAGTGCGAAATAACGATTTTCTGATAACGAAGGCTCTACCAACGGGTCTCAAGTCATTTCAATACCACATTTAAAAGTTCATAATTGTGATTTCTTGTGTTGAATTTGTAGCCAGCACATCAATAAATAGTTTTGAATAGTCGTGTAACAATATCTGTGCATAAATCGTTTACTAAAATAAATATATGAAAGTTTGACATTAATTCTTTGCAGCTAATATACCCGAGTTCTCAACATTCATTTGCACTTTCAGGTAATGAAAAATGGTCAAATTAACCACTGTTATAGCTCAAAATGGAGCTGAAAATATGACAAAAAGTGCTGTTTAGAATTCAGAGGACTATGACTTACCATAAAATTTTTTTTTATCATAGATGGAAAAAAATAAAAAATCTCAATTTTGCCCAATTTTTCAGAAAATTGAATTTTTCATTCTAAAAGAATACGATGTAAGGGGGGGGTAGCACCAGTAGGTTGTGAAGACAATGTATTGGGCTAACTCGTGGGCTATATGTCATATTCTGAATAGCTAAACCTAAGATAGGCAATCTCCTTGAACATAACCACCTGGATAGACGATCAAAACGGGAAACTCAATGAAATTTCAAATACGATTTTTGGTTAATTGCTGCGTTTTTAGGCTCAAAATGACCGCAATAAACATATAACAAACTTGTAATATGGATAATTAAGCAATTGGACAGCTCTCCTGAGCAAATTCTGAAAAAGTGCGAAATAACGATTTTCTGTTAACGAAGGCTCTACCAACGGGTCTCAAGTCATTTCAATACCACATTTAAAAGTTCATAATTGAGGTTTCTTGCGTTGAATTTGTAGCCAGCACATCAATAAATAGTTTTGAATAGTCGTGTAACAATATCTGTGCAAAAATCGTTTACTAAAAGAAATACATGAAAGTTTGACATTAATTATTTGCAGCTAATATACCCGAGTTCTCAACATTCATTTGCACTTTCAGGTAATGAAAAATGGTCAAATTAACCACTGTTATAGCTCAAAATGAAGCTGAGAATGTGACAAAAAATGCTGTTTAAGTTTCAAAAGACCATAACTGAACATTATTTTTTTTCATAATTTGAAATAAAAAATGAAAAATCTCAATTTTGACGAAATTTCAGAAAATTGAATTTTTCATTCTAAAAGAAGACGATGTAGGGGGGGTAGCACCAGTAGGTTGCGAATACAATGTATTGGGCTAACTCGTGGGCTATATGTCATATTCTGAATAGCTAAACCTAAGATAGGAAATCTCCTTGAATATAACCACCTGGATAGGCGACCAAACGGTAAAACTCATAAAATATTTAGTTAGAAAAATTGGTTAAAATATGCGTTGTAGGGCTCAAAATGACCGCAATAAAACGTAGAACAACTTTGTAAAATTTCAGAACATTTTATCTTCGCTATCATTTTATATAGCCGTTCAAAGACAAAAAATACGACTTTTTTCAGATTTCCGAAAATTTCAATTTAGAAATTTTAAAGTCCTGGTTCTCGGGAATGAAACATCTGTGAACCCTAATACTATGGTCGGTTACTACCCACCATATAGTGGTTCTAAAACCGCTAACAGCTCAACTTTTTTTTCGTCGACGCCAAACTGTAGATTTTCTCAGGCAATCCCATTTAAGACTGACCTTTTATTAAAGCAAGAGTTAAGTACATAGTTTATGTTTAGACGAAAACTCAAAACATTTTTATAAACAAGTTGCCAAAATCCGAGTTGTAGAGAGGAAGGTTAAGTTGGTTGGTTATCGATTGAACACCATTATCAGAATTATAAAATATAATTTATCCAAACAGATGGAAAAAGTTTTTGATGTGAATTAAACAGATTTAATTTCAAAATCAGTTGACGCTCTAGACTCAGCCAAAGCTAAGTAAAGAGATAAGTTAACGCTCCAGGGACTGGACAGAGTCCAGTATGGAGAAGGTAAACGCTCCAGGGACTGAACAGAGTCCAGTATAGAGAAGGTAAACGCTCTCAACCTAGCCGAAGCTAAGTTAAGAGTAATGTAACGCTCCAGGGACTGAACAGAGTCCAGTATGGAGTAAGTAAACGCTCTATGAACCAAGCAGAAGCATTAGCTCGGAATAGAGTTGGTAAACGCTTCAAACCAGAGAACCTGGAATGAAGTAGAATGAACGAAGTATAAAAACGTTGCATAAATTGCAAAAACAAATAATAAGGTGGATATTAATAACGTAAGTCAGAAACAAAGCAAGTTTTCTCGATCAGCGCGCCCGGTCGGG
Organism: Daptonema setosum; assembly: GCA_964036265.1. Lineage (NCBI taxonomy): Eukaryota > Metazoa > Nematoda > Chromadorea > Monhysterida > Xyalidae > Daptonema > Daptonema setosum. The sequence goes on along the minus strand of OZ038446.1, from coordinate 30,422,817 downwards.
CGACCATCGACTCGAGAAAAACTTGCGGTAGTAATAAAGAGAGAGTGAACTATGAGATTACAGTCATACCGAGCAAAATTTATAGAATTATTAGTTGGAAGTAACGTGTTTCGGCGGATTTAAAGAAACTAGACACGTTAGCTTCCGGCAACTCGGCTCCGCCATCGTCAGTAGTCTACCAACGTTGCCATCAAACTCCTAAACTTCCTTTCAGTCATACCCTATACCTTACTCTAGTGACACACAAATAATATACAAATAATATTGTGATAATATACATGTAATATAAAATGACACAATACTTAATTTAGGTGTGCATTGAATAGTGAATGCATTGTTTTAGTGCGGTATGCACACTTATCGAAAAATCGATGTGTTGAGTTAACCTGATGTTGTTATTTTGTACTGAAGAATATAATTACGAACTGTTAGTATTAACCGTAATGAACTTACCGATTTCAAGCAAATATTTTTTCACTATTAGCTTACGATCTAACAGCTTATATTTCCAAAGTTTTTGGTCGAATTTGTGGCAGAATTTTGTAATACTGGTAAAAACGGTTTCTCCATTTTAACAATTGTTTGATATAAGTTTTCGAAGCAATTTTGAATTCTTCGAAAGTACTGATTATTCTACAAAATCGAAGGATTTGACCGATAATAACACCTCGAATGAGTTTTTTATGAACACACGTGGAAGCCTGAAACGCTCGATTAACATTGAAATTGAATACATCTGTTTTATTGTAAATGTTGGTTCGAGAAGTTACTGTGTTAAATTCGATATGAGAGATAACTTATTTTATTTAGGACCACAACTTGCTTGTTTAGCTGTAGTTCAGTCGGATAAATGTTCAAATAGTGGCTGTCAAAACCAATATTAATAGCTAGAATGCCGTCTATGTATTTATCGGCAAATGAATGTATTTATATTCCAAGGTTTATTTTTAACAAGATATTGATATTCTAGCTAGCTTAATGTTAGGTCACATAGTAACGGTGATGAATTAGTACCCATCGGAATACCCGCTACTTGTTTAAATTCATTTTCACCTATTCTAACATAGCTTTCATCGATCACAAATTTAGTCATGTTTATTATCTCTTGTTTTGTGAACAGTAAACGATTGTTAGTTACGGTATTGTCATTAGTATAAAAGCAAGCACCGTATTCACTAGTAGGGATGCATATAAATTGTTTGCCGTGGTTCATGAACAGTAGGTCGACTAAACTTGTTATACTTTTCATGATACATTTGAGTTGTAGTTTAGTATATAAGGTGCTGAAATCATAGGTAGCTACGCTTTCGATTACAACATTACTGCGCTTCATTTTTTCAATGACGTCAATACTGTTATCAATGGAGATGTATGTCAAATAGCCAGTGCGACTTTGTGTAATCCCGCAGTACTTTTGGAAATGTGATTTTAAATGTTTCGAAATTTTGTGTAACATGACCGCTATTTGTGAAATACTTGTACATGATGCTCCAGCAATGAAACGAAATTTAACGGGATTTTTGTGTAGTTTACCATAAAGGATTGGAATGTTTTCCTTAATTTGATTTGCATCAACAGGTATACCATAAAGGATTGGGATGTTTTCCTTAATTTGATTTGCATCAACAGAAAGCAGTGATTTGATGTATGATTCATGTGATTTAAAGAGTTCAACGAGTGGTTTTTTGTCTCGAATGTTTGTATGAACGTTGATGATTTCAATGGCTTTTTTATGAAGATGATTTTTATAATACCGCCACTGTGTTTTTATCAAGGTTTTTTCCTTGAAGCACCCTCTTTACTTTATAAAACTAACAACAATGCTTGTGGTCTAGCTGTCTTCAGTATCTCTATTTTCAACTACCCAGTTTTTATGTCCACGTTGTCGAACATAAATCTTTTATTTCAGTCACAGTGACTTCATTGTTTTAGATTCTAGTTATTCGGTGTTGATTAATCAACATAATTAATCAAGGATAATTTTGATACCTGATGTTAGAAGACGTGAGCGGGTTGCCTAGTATTAAGTAACCTGATCCTTCGACCCTGTCATTAAGACCGATTGTATGTAGGGTATCGAGTAATCCCATTTATTTTTGTTCACTTACCAACAAGTTTTCTTTATTGTTCACTTGTTGCAGTATCTGAAACTGCATATTATCAACACTGTGTTCATTATTCGTGAAATGGTTTACCAGGAGAGTGTTCAGACCTTTGTTTAAAACTGTTCTTCTATTTTCCATCATTCTGACTCGGAACTCTCGGCAAGTTTGTCCAACGTACTGCATGTTGCACTTTGTGCATTGTATCAAGTATATCTTTTTTTATACCGCAGGTGTAATTATGCGAATTGCTCAATACGTAGTACTTGCCGTTAGCATTCGATTAGAATGTGTTTTTTTTTCAGTTTTATGTTGACATACATATGTATTATGCACGTGTGCTTGTTCGTCAGTATTCATGTGTTGGTAGGTGGATCAGAACCATATTGTTTTCGATGTAGCCTGTCCCACTTGTGTTTATCGTTAATATAAGCTACTCTAATTAATTGCTGTGGTATTTGTGGAGTTGCACTTGGCATTGCCATCGGTGTTTGAATATGTTTTGTTTGCTCATTTTGTTCAATGTTCTCTTAAGTGTTTTATTTTGCCAGACTGACTGAGTGAAGCAAAACGCAAATAAATTAGTGAAACCATGAAAGAAGACATTTCATGTAATACTAATTATAGGTTAATAAGTTGAAGAACAATATGTAAACTACATACATACATACCTGATGATTAATATAAGAACAACTTAAGCATGATAGAAGTAATTAACGATGTGACAATAACTTCTGCTTTGATCATGAACTTCAGTGAAATTTCGTTGTCATAGAAAAACAACAAAGAATCTGCTGACATATATCGCTCCGTTTTCGTTTCTAATAACTTGACAGTCACAAAAATTGCAATTAATTATTTACTGAATGATTGACTGGCTACCTGACTAATAAACTGAGGGACTGGCTGACTAATTGACTGACTGATCGACTGACTGATTAAACTAAATTTTGATTGAACGATTGATTGACTGAAATAAATATGTACATAAACTGTCATTGACATTGTGTCAGCATCAGTGTTTACATGCAAATTGCACCTGCAAATTCATTGCAGAATTCATTCATTGCAACTGGAATTCCATTGATTTAGATTCGAAATGAGACTCACGAAAAATCGACTTTTGATTTTGGTGTCGCTGTTTTTTTTTCATGTTGATATTACTTTTTGTTCGACATCATGTAATTGATGGCATCAAACAGCACACAAAGCCAATAACAACCAACATAAAAGGTTAACCAGTTAATTTACTAATTTAATACAGTTGAGTAAGACTCTAAGATTGTGAGTAAGTGAGTGGGTGAGTGATTAAGTGAATGAACGAGTGAATGAGCAACAGTTTTAACTTAAATCGCATTGCCTGAGAAAACCTACGGTTTGTATGGGGGAATGCGTCGACGAAATAAATTTTGAGCTTTTGGCGGTTTTATAACTAGTATATGGTGGGTAGTAATCGACCATAGTATTAGAGTTCACAGATTTTTCAATCCTGAAAACGAGGACTTCGAAATTTTAAAAACGAAATTTCACAGAAATTCTAAAAATCCAGTTTTTCTTCATTTAAACGCCGATAACAAAAGATAGCGTTAAGCTATCGATCTGAAATTTTGTGTGTTTGTTCTCCCTTTAACTGCAGTCATTTTGAGCTATAAAACAGTATAGCCCACGAGTTACCCCAATAGGTCGGCTTCAAAACCTATTGGTGCTACCCCCCCCCCCCCCCCACATCGCCTTCGTTTCAAGTGAAAAATTTGATTTTCTGAAAAATTATAAAAATGTTCATGCATTTTTTGTATTCCCGACTGTTAAAAAATTTGAAATTTGTTAAACAACTGTTTTAAAGTACAGGACGTTGTTACCCATCTTTTTAGCTTCATTTTGAGCTTTGACACAATCAAATTTGACTTTTTTTCAATCAGGATAAAGTCGATGAAAGACGTTCAATTTGGTTATTTTTTGTCGAATAATTAATGTTAAACTTTGAAAAAGGTCTTATAAGTAAAGATTGGAATTATAATAAAGGTATAGAGCTGATTATTTTTGTTAAACGTTGTATTCACAACGTTGTTAGATTAATAAACAATGGTTAGTGTCACATCCCATTAATCTATAGCCCCCCGATTCCTCACGGCATGGTCACCGTTACCAAAAAACATAAGCTTTTTTTTGTATTTCATTGAAAGTTATACTCAGTTGAGTGAACCCGACCCGTTTATCATTAAACGATAATTCTAGAGATTATTTTATTGACAAAATTACTGTTACCTAAATGTTAAAACTTAATATCGCAGCTTTTCTCTATAAAACCCACATGTCCCGTTCAAAACCCCAAGAAATTTTCTAGCTGTTACCCGATACGATTGGTTGAATAACCTTTAACTCATAATCTAAACCTAAAATATTAACACAATTTCAACCTGTTAAACTTACTCGTCCTTTTAAAATCTGTCATTTTTTTCAGTGTATCAGAAGTTGAAAGAACCCGTGGAAAGTAGCTCAAAGAATAACCCGTAGAGTTTTTAAACTTACCTTATTACTATTATTGTTTGGTCCATAAAATGTCATATGTAATTGAGCCCGTTTGGTAAAAATTTTGTTACTTTTATCTCATGCCTTGACCCGATAATTTTTTATGTGTATACTGTACATTAGATAAGAGATTCACTCGACCACAAAATTTTAAGCTTTTGATTTTAACTGAAATATTTTAGTTGAGAGTTTTTTTTGAAAAAGCAGTTTAGCAAAAACGGTCATGAAGAAAGGTGTTGAGGGTTCCCGATAATCACATTAAAGCCGTTTTATTCCCACAATAAAATAGACCTACATATTTGAACCCGTGGTTCTTTAATTACGGTAAATTTTCAGGTCAGTTGAGGTCAATAAATCTACTTCGAGGGAGTTGATGACAAAGTCAATTGAGGTCAGTTGAGGTCAATGAATCTCCACCGAGGGTGTTGATGACAATATCTCCTCAACTTAATGATAGGAGGTCATGATGAGTATAAATTTCCAATTCTGCATGAAAATGACATAAAAAGTTTATTTGCGTTTCACTTCTGATATTTATATGGTACCTACGCGGACATTGGAGTTTTAATATACTAGGGTGAATCCGTTGCTACGCAACTGTTTTTTGATTGTACTAAACTCAACTATTGTTGCAAACTCAGACAAAACCCGTCGAATCATTTCTTAGCTTATCTTTAGCCCATTTACAGGAAATTATCATTTGAAAGTTTGTTCGATAATCAATCCCTATTTTTTGAGTATCAATATAACTTCTTTGTTCAGTTAAAATTACCCCCCCCCCCCCCCCCGTTGAAATAAGTTAAGTTCATCCGTTATTTTAATCTATTTAGCATAATGGCGTGGAATTTTATACACCCTTTTCCTCAACATAACCCACTGTGAACATTTCGAAGAAATCGTTCGTAAAACATCTGACCCCGTGGGTAAATTAATTAGCGTCAATCTTTGTTAAGATCATTGATATTTCAAGTTCGGTAAATTGGGGAATATCCTGCGAGGACGTCGATGACCATTTCATCTTAACTTTTATGAGAGTAGGTGCTGACGATTGACTTCGTCATTTCTGAGTGAGATAAACTATGAGAATAAAACATTCGAAGAAATCTTTCATGAATGTTAAATTAGATTTTGATCTTCACTTCACTGATAACTGAGGTACATACATCGAAGTGCGATCGAGGCACCATGTTATGTTCAGTTCTGGAATGGTTGTTAATCGATTGGGAGGGTGTCGATGATTTTTCTTCATTGAACCTTCGAATCTTTGAATACACACGAACTAAAAACGTTTTTCATAGAATTTATTCGAAAGTTTTGTGGTCCGTAAGTTCAGCTGTTCGAGGAGGGTGCTGATGATTGCAACCTTTGTTGAGAAAAAATAATCAGTGAATGAAATAACAAAAAATTATTGGTTCGCAATTATCATGACCTTACTTAATTATTATGGCCTTAGCCTCGGTTGAGGTACATACATTCTGGTCAGGTTGAAGGGAAGGCGATGATTTTTTCGTTGTTTTCATGAAGTAATGAAAGGTTTTTTAGTGTTCTTTCGCGATATCTTATATATTAAAACAAACTTGTCGGTGGGTATGTCCGCCCGATAAATCGATATAAATATCAAAAGTGAAACGCTGAAAAACTCTTTTGCTCATTATCATCAGAAACCTCGAATCCTATCATCATCACCTTCTCTCATAAAAGTTGAGGGGAGATGGTCATCGACACCCTCGAAGGTTATTCCCAATATGCTGATCTTAATATATCAACCTCAACTGAACTGATCTCAACTGAAAGTGCCGTAAATTTTGTGCCACGGTGCCAATGTTTATGCCACCGTGTTTGTGCCACGGTGCCAATCTACATACATCGGGAATCATTAACATATACCACCATGAAAAATTATGCTGAATTGCCAAACGGGATCAATATTTTTCGACTTAACTTCTTTGTTTAAATCGATTCATTAGTTACGGATCGAGTGAAATTATTTAAGCTACTGCTACAATTCACTACTGATTAGAGGTCCGACTTAAATTCTTTGTTCAAATCGATTCTTTAATTACGGATCGGGTCAAATTATTTAAGCTACTGCAACGTTTCACTACTGATTAGAGGTCCGACTTAAATTCTTTGTTCAAATCAATTCAATAATTACGGGTCGAGTCAAATTATCTAAGCTACTGCTACTCTTCAGTATTGATTAGAGGTCTGACTTAAATTATTTATTTTCACTGCTGATTATAAAGTCGGGTCGTTGAATGTAAAAAATGATATGGTTTTCAACGGGACATAAAATCATCAAATTTTATTGACAAAAAACACGCGTTAATAAGTTGCTGACTCCACGGGTGGCCCAAACATTTTGCAACGAGATTTTATATCTGTAATTGTACGTATCTTACTTAAATTAAGTCAAGTTAGCTTAGCTGATGTCAGGTCATTATGTCGATAAAAATATGTTAGGCATTTTCAACGGGATGGATAAAAATAATATCTTCCATGAACAAAAAAAGCGGTAACTCTCCGAACTTCACGAGTGGAAGAAAATATCCACGGGTTTTTCTTACTGTAAATTTGTGTGTGACCTTATCTTAAGACAAGTCAATTTATTCAAGCTTATCTTCACTACACAGTATCATGTCAAGTCATAAATAAAAAAAATCTGTGTTCAAATAAAATCATTTATTACGGGTCGGGTCAAGTTAAGTTACTACTACTCTTCACTACGGTGTAGAGGTCAATTATGTATTTGAACTTATCCTACGACAAGACTAATTATTTAGGCTTAATTTCACTATAGATTATTATTTCAGGTCATGAACTAAAATATGTTAGGTGTTACCAACGGGACGAAAAAAACTGAGTGAACAAAAACAAGTGGTAATGAATTTCAAACTTTGAAAGTTTTCACGGGTTTTTACTCACAGTAATTCTCTATTTTGAACTAAAATCCAAACGAAAACGTAAGCAAATAAGTCAGATTTTTAAGGATCGGGTAAGTTTAACGTGTGATATTTATCTACAACGGGTTATGATATTTATTTTAAAATAGTTAGCTTTGTAAACTTAACAAACAGTTGCGCAGCAACGGGTTTACCCTAGTTTATACTAAAAGCGCCTATTTTTCGTCCATAAACTATAATCTTATCACCCGTCCCGTTGAAAACCATAGCATACTTTTTATCATTACCCGACCTCTAATCCGTAGTGAAGAGTAGTACTAACGTATATTCTGAATGGACCCGACCCGTAACTAATCAATTGATTTAAACACATATTTTTTTTATTCCTGACTCGACATGATACTGTGTAGTGAAGATGAGCTTGAATAATTAGAATTTTCTTAAGATAAGGTCAAATACAAAATTAAAGTGATAAAAGCCGGCGGAAAAAATTAGAGCCACCTTGAAGTTTTACAATTTATTAGCGTCTATTGTCGTCCACAAACTGTAATCTTTCACTCGTCCCGTTGAAAACCATAGCATATTCTTATCTCATTACCCGACCTCAAATCAGTATTGAAGAGTAGATGTAGTTTGAATAATTTGACCCGACCCGTAATTAATGAATTGATATGAACAAAAAAGTAAGTCGAAAAAATTGATCCCGTTCGGCAGTTCAGCATGTGAGCAACACTCAAAATCTGAAATACGGTAATTTATGATTGTTACATAAATTTTTTAGTTGAATGCCATCATGTTTGATGGTTGTTTTTCGATAAAAAGACATGATCATTCCCACGTTTAACAAAGTAATTATGCGGCTCTCTTATTCTAACATTTACATAAATGCCGTTTTCCTTCGTGGCAAAAATAATTAGTTGCAATTATAGTTGAGTTCTGTCGATATTTTAGAAGTTCAGTGAATCTGAACATTCGACTGGGAGGGTGTGGATGACAACTTTCTCCTCAACTTTAATATGAGAAGGTGATGACCATAAAAATTTGATTTCTGAATATTAATGACGAAAGGAGTTTTTCAGAGTTTCATTTCTGATATTTATATCGATTCATCGCGTGGACATACAAACAAACAAACTCTATTCTTTTAATTTATAGGACTAAGGTAAACCCGTTGCTACGCAACTGTCTGTTAAGTTATCAAAGATTATTATTCGAACAAACCCGCTGATATAACCCGTTGTTTAAATACGTTGAACTTACCCGATCCTTTAAAATCTGACTTAATTGTTTACGTTTTCATTTTGATATTAGTTCAAATTACTTAAAATTACTTAATTACAGTGGGAAAACCCGTGGACAAAAACTTACAGCCTACCATGAAAGTGACAACTTTTGAGCGCCTATTTTTCGTCAATAAACCCTAATCTTTTCACTTGTCCCGTTGAAAACCATAGCCTATTTTTATCTCATTACCCGACCTCTAATCAGTAGTGAACAGTAGTAGTAGCTTGAATAACCCGACCTGTTGAAATGAATTAATGTTTTTTTTTCATTACATAATGTTGTTAACAAATCTGTTGTTAAGATTAGCTTGTTTATTCTGACTTGTCGTAAGATACGTTCAAGTTAAAAAATATATTAATAAAAACCCGTGGAAAAAAGTCAGAGCCACCTATAAACGTTTTTAACAACTTTTTAGCGCCTACTTTTCCTCAATAAACTATAATCTTTTCACCCGCTCGTTGAAAACCCTAGCATTTTTTATCTCATTACCCGACCTCTAATCAGTAGTGAAAAGTAGTAATAGCTTAAATAACTTGACCCTACCCGTTATTAAGAAATTGATTTGAACACAGATTTTCAGTTGAAAAAAAAATCCCGTTCAGCAGTTTAGCATATTTTTTCCATGGTGGTTAATGTTTCCCGATGTAGATGAACAAATTAGAAAGATTTTCACCCGTGGCACAAAATTTACGGCGCCTTTAGTTGAAGTCAGTTCAGTTGAGGTTGGTATTTCCAGATCAGCAAATTGGGAACAACCTTCGAGGGGGTCGATGACCATCTCTCCTCAACTTTTATGAAAGTAGGTGATGATGATTACACCCGTGGAAAGAAATTAATAAAAGAGTTTTTCAGCGTTTCACTTTTGATATTTATACCTATTGACTTGCGGACATACATACATACATACCTACCCTAGTGTTTTAGTATATAAGACTAGGGTAAACCCGTTGCAGGGCAACGGACGGTCAAGTTAAATAATGACCGTTTCCTGCACTAAACCCGATGAAATATATTTTTGTATACCATTAGGTTTGTTGGTCGGTTGTGTTAACCCGACCCGTTGATTGTTCAAACGTTAGTCTAGAGTTTAGTATATTGACAGAATTACTGTTAAAAACCCGTCAAAAAGTTAGAGCAACCCGTAAAGTTTTCAACTTAATACGGCTTATTTTATTCGTAAAACATATTGTTTCCATATGTCGCGTTGCCAACTCCTAATATATATTTCACTGATTACACGATATGGGGTAATCTAAAACTCACAATATCAACCGTTAAACTTATCCGACTTTTTTAAATCTAACTTTATACTCGCTCAGTATAATTACAGGGTAACTGTAGTAAAAAACCCGTGGAAAATAGTCGGAAGTACAACCCGTGGAGTTTATTAATTTGTTTTTGATACATGAAATATCATATTCAAGCCCCGCCTAGTAAAAACTGGTTTTTTATTAATTCATGAAACGACCCGATAATTTGTAGTGAACATTAGATGAAAAAACTTTACCCGACCACCTGAACACAAAATTTTAGGCTTTTGAATTCAACAAAAATATGTTATTTGAAAAAGACTGATTACGTTTAACAGTTTAGCAAGAGAAAAATTCATGACAAAAGGAAAGGTGTTGATGATTCCGTGCCGTGTAATCATGGAAAAAAGCTTTTTATTCCCACACTGAAATAGAAACATTGAAACCCGTGGCACAACAATTATGGTAATTTCAGTTAAGGTCAATGATATTTTTAGTTCAGTGAATTTAGGGAATCTCCTTTGAGGGTGTTGATGACAATATCAGCTCAACTTTTATGAGTGAAGGTGATGATGATTATAATTTTTTTGATTCTGCATGTAAATGACATAAAGAGTTTTTCAGCGTTTCACTTCTGATATTTATATCGAATCGCTTGCGGACATACAAACAAATGGACATTGAGTTTTAATATATAAGACTAGGGTAAACCCGTTGCTACGCAACTGTTTGTTAAGTTTACAAAGCTGACTATTTTACAATAATTACCGTAACCCGTTGTTTAAATGTTTAACTTACTTGATTTATTCAAATCTGAGTTAATTGTTAACTTTTTCGTTTTGAAATTCGTTAACCCGTTGCTAAGCAACTGTTTGTTAAATTTACAAAGTTAACTATTTAATAATAATTATCGTAACCCGTTGTTTAAATTTTTAACTTATTTGATTTATTCAAATCTGAGTTAATTGTTAACTTTTTCGTTTTGATGTTCGTTCAAAGTAGATATTAAGAGTGATAAAACCCAGGGGAAATTTTGGCAGCCACCCGTAAAGTTTGAGTTTTATTACCAATTGATTTTCGTCTTTTTTGTACAACTTATTAGCGCCTATGAAATTTGCAGCGTTTTTTTCTTCATAAAGTATCTTTTTTTTACCCGTCATTTTGAAAACGCCTAAAATAATTACAGCACACGACTCGACGTGATTATTTGAATAAGATAAGCTGAAATAACTTGATAAGTTCAGTTGCAGAAAAGCAGTAATACAGTATGAGCCCGTTGAAAAAAAAGTTAGAGTCAACCGTGAATAGCTCATTTTTCTTCATAAGATATTATGTTTTACCGTCCCGATGTAAGGACATAAAATTTTAAAGCTAAATTTATCATGTTCTTGAATAGTTTTTTTTAACAAAATTTACACGATTAAAGACATAAAAAACAACTCGTTAAGTTTGTACCTGATCACTGCTTAATTTTCATTCAAAACTCTTATAATTTTCAAATAAATTTTTCGGTTAAATGCCATCAAGTTTGATGGTTGTTTTTTCGATAAAAAGACGTTGATCATTCGCATGTTTAACAAAGTAATTGTACGACTCTCTTATTCTAACATTTACTTAAATGCCGTTTTCATTCGTGGCAAAAATATTAGTTGCAATTTTAGTTGAGTTCTCTCGATATTTTAGAAGTTCAGGGAATCTGAACATTCGACTGGGAGGGTGTGGATGACAACTTTCTCCTCAACTTTAATATGAGAAGGTGATGACCATAAAAATTTGATTTCTGAATATTAATGACGAAAGGAGTTTTTCAGAGTTTCATTTCTGATATTTATATCGATTCGTCGCGTGGACATACAAACCCACAAACCCACAAACTCTATTCTTTTTATTTATAGGATATACAAACAAACAAACTCTATTCTTTTTATTTATAGGATATATAGATAGGGTAAACCCGTTGCTACGCAACTGAGGATTAGGTTTTCAAAACTCAAACTATCGGGTTCAAACTCAGACAAACCTATCGATTCGTACATTAGCTTCTCTTTAACCCAGGAAATCATGAGATTCATGATGATGCGATAATTTATGTATCCCCGTTTGATTGAATATCTACATATAACCACATCAATCTACATACATATAAGCATATTTATAGCCACATTTTCAGCCAGCGTAACTTACCTGACCCGTTGAAATTAGTTCATTCCATCCACTACTCTAATCTATTTTATCTGAGCGGTGTAAATATTTATACACCGTGTTCAAAAGCACAACCCGTTTTTTTCACTGTCGTGCATCGATCTGTCATACATAATGTAGAACATAACATAATGATTTATAACTTATCTGAAAATGTCATTCCATTGAATTTAATCGAACCATTTGACTCCAAACTTAACTGATTAACTTCACACTGACTTGTTCAAACTGTTGTCTTAAGATTTGTTCAAGTTACAGTGAGAATACCCGTGGAAAAAGTTACAGCCACCCGTGAAGTTAAACACCTAATATAACCTACATAGTTTGAGTTCGATCAATACAAACGTTCAAATATATATTTTTATCCATCCCGTGGAAAACCAAAAACAAATTTTTATTTAAACCTAAAAACATAAGCACCCGTGGCCGCACCAGTTAGCAGCAAAATTTCACAATTCCAGTTAAGATCCATGATGTTTCCAGTTCAAGCATCCATGGGTGTCGATGACAACTTTTATGTGAGTAGGTGATGATGATAGAATTCGTAATTTATGAATGAGATCTTGACCTCACGGAAAACTGAGGTGAGTTGAGGCACTATGTTTAGTTATGGGAATCGGTGTTAATCGACTGAGAGGGTGGCGATGATTTTTCTTCATTGATCTTTTAATCTGAGCTTAACTTTTTTAAATAAATGATTGAAAGAGTTTTTCAGAGTTTCATTTCTGATATTTATATCATCGCGTGGACATACAAACCCACAAACAAACTCGATTCTTTTTATTTATAGGACTAGGTTAAACCCGTTGCTACGCAACTGTCTGTTAAGTTTACAAAGATTATTATTCGAACAAACCCGCCGATATAACCCGTTGTTTAAATACGTTAAACTTACCCGATCTATTAAAATCTGACTTAATTGTTTACGTTTTTATTTTGAAAATAGTTCAAATTAGAGAATTACAGTGAGAAAACCCGTGGAATATTTTTAAGCCACCTGTAATTTCAAACATGCCACCACTTGTTTTTCGTTCATGGAATACCGTTTTTTAACAGTCTCGTTGGTAACGCCTAACAAAATTTTGACTCATGACCTGACATGATAACCTGTAATGAATATAAGCTTGAATAATTTGAATTGTCTTAAGATAAATTCAAATACATAATTACAGTAATAAAAACCCGTGGAAAAAACTTACAGCCAACCATGAAAGTGATAACTTTTAGCACCTATTTTTCGTCAGTAAACTATCTTCTTTTCACTTGTCCCGTTAAAAACCATAGCCCATTTTAATCTCATTACCCGACCTCTAATCAGTAGTGAAGGGTAGTAGTAGCTTGGATAACATGACCCGACCTGTTAAAAATGAAATAGAAATTTTTTTCATTAAAAATATGAAAATCTGTTGTGAAGATAAGCTTGTTTAATCTGACTTGTCGTAAGATAAGTTCAAATTCAAAATACAGTAATAGACCCTTGGAAAAAAGTCAGAGCCACCCATAAACGTTTTTAACAACTTTTTAGCGCCTACTTTTCATCAATAAACTATAATCTTTTCACCCGCTCGTTGAAAACCATAGCATATTTTTATCTCATTACCCGACCTCTAAGCAGTAGTAATAGGTTAAATAACTTGACCCGACCTCATTACCCGACCTCTAATCAGTAGTGAAGAGTAGTAGTAGCTTAAATAACTTGACGCGACCCGTTACTAATGAATTGATTTGAACACAGATTTTCAGTTGAAAATATGATCCCGTTCAGTATATTTTTCCATGGTGGTTAATGATTCCCGATGTAGATGAACAAATTAGAAAGATTGGCACCCGTGGCACAAATTTTACGGCACCTTCAGTTGAGGTCAGTTCAGTTGAGGTTGGTATTTCCAGATCAGCATATTGGGAACAACCTTCAAGGGTGTCGATGACCATCTCTCCTTAACTTTTATGAAAGAAGGTGATGATGACAACACTCTTGGAAAAAAAAATTAATAAAAGAGTTTTTCAGCGTTTCACTTCTGATATTTATACCTATTGACTTGCGGACATACAAACAAACATACCTACCCTAGTGTTTTAGTATACTAGGGTAAACCCGTTGCAGGGCAACGGATGATCAAGTTAAATAAACACCGTTTGTAGGAAATCATAAGTTTCATGCTCCGAAATCGATGAATTATCTATGTACGTTTTATTGTAAACCATAAAAACGTTTTATTCAGTTTAATTCACCTGACCTGTGTACTATAAAAAAATGTGTTCGCATATTAATTTCTTAACATAATTAAAGTGAGAATAACCCGTGGAAAAAATTTTCACTCGTACAGTTCCCAACTCATACCCACTTTTCTCATACTTACATACTCATCTTTATGAAACAACATAACCCGTTCAAATATATACTGTATTTTTACCCGTCCCGTGGAAAACCGAAAAAAATAATTTTTATTTGAACCAAAAAAAAACATAAGCACCCATGGCCACAACAGTTAGCACATTAAAACTACAATTCCAGTTAAGATCAATAATGTTTCCAGTTCAAAATATAGGGGAAATCCTTGTGTTTGATGACAACATTTATGTATGATATAATTCGTAGTTTCTGAATGTGACTAATTATGAGAATGAAACATTTCAAATAAACCGATCATAAATGTTAAACTTCATTTTAATTATCTTGACCTCATGGATAATTGACGTAGATTAAAGGTGAGTTGAGGTGTCATATTACGTTTAGTTCAGGAAATCGGTGTTGATCGATTGGTAGGGTGGCGATGATTTTTCTTCATCGAACTTTTGATCTCAGCGTAACTTTTCTAAATAAATGAATAAAAGAGTTTTTGGGCGTTGCGTTTCTGATATTTATATCGAACTGGCTCTGGACATACATACATACGGACATTGCTATTTTTATATATAAGACTAGGGTAAACCCGTTGCTACGCAACTCGAAGTCAAATTTTAAGGTTTATTGTATATATATCAAGTTAATTTTAAGTGAAATATTTCATTCGATATAATGACGTAACGGTAAAAAAGCACATTGTTTAAAAAATCAAACTACATTGTAAAAATACAACATCTTCCACGATTCACATCAATCTCAACAATAAAAAACCATCATTGCAGAAAACTATAATGCCACATTGTATAATTCAAATTCAAAGACGAACAATCCATCGACAACAGTGGTAATCCCTTTTTTCGCTGTGAATTAATAAATGAACGAATTATACAGTTTAATAAAAACTAATTAAGTAACTATTTGACATGTTAATTATTTGAATGTATATGAAATAATATTATCATTATATAAATTTTTCGAGTATTTATAGTTACCGCCATCGTTGTTGTGGCCGGTGAAGCTCCGACTGTTTGAAAGTTCATTTTTCGGCGACTGCCTTGATAGCCATTACATTGAAGGTAATTCCGTAGTACTGAAATTTTTTTATCCCAATGAAAAAACTAAACTAAACTAACCAATGAGAAAATAATTATGCTCTAATAATTCCAATTCTAATTTTTGCAAGTCCGACCTTACTGTGTTCCACCTTCACTCTCATTTCGTACAGCTTGTCTTCTATTGCTTTGCAACAGCTTTCGTACTCATCGGGCTGTAAACAGTATCTGTTGGTTTTTGAAACAACATGAAAGTTTGTATATAAAAATGAACCTCCTCCTGCATCATTTCTTTGAGTGTTTCTGGATTGAAACCTGTCAGTTCGACCATGGTATTGGCGAAGGCCGTTATTGTGTATAAACTGTCATCACATTGCACAGCGAGCTGTAATGAGATTTTTCTCTATATGGAACTGTTTTAAATTTTTCCCTTAAGCACTTTTTAGTTCACACAATATATTAAATGACTATTTCTGTATACCTTCAAACAGACACCCGTGGTCACTTTGCCATCGTCAACGTATGTGTCGCATCGACGGCAAAACTTTTGAGTTCCCATAGTTGTCAGCTTATGGAACTTTTCGCATCCCTAAAATATTTCGTGCTCCCTTGTGAAATTCTTAATAGAATAGTATTGTGATCTATCTGACATCACTGAATCTTTTTTTATGTCACTGACTTCGTAGTAAATTTCTTTACGCGAACAATCCGACGTCTTGATGATACCTTTAACGTTGCCAATTGCTGATGATCCTACTTCTTTACAGGAAGACATCAGCTCGGCAATTGTCGTTGTTGAGTCTGTTGAAAGCAAATAATTATTAAAGTGGTATAAGTGAATTTTCTCTAGTGGTTTGATTCTGTCTAAACCTTTCAACCAATCGGTGGCAGATTTTTGGTGCTGCAAGTTTTGTTTCTTGTCAGATGGCAAGGATGAATACAACGTACGGAGTTTATCATCGTCGAGCGTTTCGATCGTAGACTTACCTCCCACGGTCATCAACGTGAACTCTGTTAATCAAATATTCAAATGATTTGATATAGGAAATCTGTTCTAATCCACTTAGAATGATTGACGATGTTTGACTACGGATCACTAACTATTCTGATACTTGCCTACTTTCATGTGACGCATCGTAACCACATCTCCAACTTTGTATTCTCCATCGGCCTATTAAAAGAAAGCTCGTCATAGTCATAGAAACCATGTGCATTTTTTAAATTTATACTTGGTAAGCATGTCCGAAATTTCAATCATTTAAGTTGTCTTAAAACAAACGAAGGTGCGCCAGAGCGTGACTGTGATGGGATTGTCGGTACATGAAGAGTCGATTATCTGCACTTTTTTGTTGCAGAAGGACTCATCACTTTTCGAGCTTTTCACAATCATTTTACTTGTTGTGCCGACAATTACGCCTTGAACGTCTGCAAACGAATGAGATTTAATTTAAAAAAATCGGTGGGTTTATTGTAGTCATCTTAAAAAATCGTAAATAACCGATTTCTTGGTCCAAAAACTCATTAACTCCATCAAGTTCGATTATTTTTTGAACCGCAATTTCGCCATCATCGTTTACACTGGTCATCTGTAACTTATCATAAATTAGGTAATGCTTATATCAAAACCACTGCTCTCAGTCACAATGTAACCGTAGTCGAATCATTACAGATTATAGTCTTGTCTTCTTTTCCGCTGTACGATCGTTTATTTCGTAACTCAGCATTTCTGAAAAGCTATAATGTCAGCAGATTCAGGTAAATTTATTCAGCTCAGGTTAGCATCTTACGCAATCTCGTAAACACTGTTTTGAAACAGAGTAACGTCCAGCTCTTGTGCCTTCCTTCCGAACGCAACACTATCGATACGGTCACCAAGTTTATCCATGAAACTCATGGACAGATATGGATTGCCTTTTTGACTGACTTGCAGATTTTTGCTGGTCAGTCTGGCCGTGATTGACCACCTGTAATGAATTATTTGGTTTGTTCCCCTTCAGAGTTGAAGCAACGTCAGCGGTCAGTCACGTTAAAGTTCTAACGTAGGCAGAAAGACGCTCAAATCACGAATATAAAACATCACGTTGAGTCGGGTTGTAGTTTAATGATGTTCCTGTGTTTGTTAAGTTTTTTGTTGGGGGTGACGATGACTTTTGGAGTATTATGTTCACCGAAAATTAGAGCAATTTTTTCATGAAAAAATAATGAGGTAAAGTGAGTAATACATCTGTTTTACATACAACTTGTTGCCACGTGTTCAGTTAAACGACTTCTCTGTATACGATATTATTGGTTTTCTTCTCCTCCAAATTCACTGGATTCGGCAACAGAATCTGAATTTCAATTCAACAAAATTATGTCCTCATTATAAAATTTATTATCACCTTTATGTCCAAATGAGATTCTTGTATTAAATAGATTATTAAGACATACCTTTATGTCCAAAGGAGATCCGACCCGTGATAAGGCTACGTATAGTTGGCCATGACTAAAACACGGGGACAACAACATGATACCTGAAATGAAATTTTCTCCAGATGTCACGTTTTATGGGTTTTTTTCTTGTTTTCAATACCTGCTTTATCAAGGGTTTGACCTTGGGCTTTGTTTATCGTCATTGCCCAGCTGAGTTGTACAGGAAATTGTCGCCGTTGGAGAGAAAAAGGCAATCTTGTGTCGCTAGGTGTTAGTGTGATTCTTGGTATAAAAACTTTTGACCCTTGTTTCGGTCCATTCGTTATTTCGGCGTAGATCATATGTTGCTGAAATTGTCACATGAACTTCAAATTGATTTTTCAAATGACGAATTGAAACGTACGTGAAAAGCAAGGCAGATCAGTCTTGTGCCATTCGCTAAACCGGCCGCCGGGTTTATGTTCCGTAACAACATGATGGGTGAATGTATCTTTAACTTTAATCTAAAAGATTTTTCAAATCTAATTATATCACTTAATTTTATATATATTGTTTATATAGGACTTTACTCATGTTGTCAACCTGTGTGGAGGCAACCCTCCCATTTGAATCGAGTTAAGATACTCCACTGGGTACATCTCTCTGTTTTCAGTCTCGGCAATGGAATCGGTACTGTGATACACGTATTCTTCGCCTGGCATTTTATGTAATATACTTTCGTTGATGACGAACACCTGTGGTTAAGCTATACAGTAGTTGCTGCTGATACAATGCTGATTGCTATTTTAATGTAATTAACTAATCGTAATATAATATAAATTCAACGTTCTTACCTGCTCATTCAGAGGGCAGAGTATTGCAGATTTTTTTTGAATGCGTGTTGTCAATGATGGAAATACAAAATCAATCAGTTCTGCTTCGTTTGACACGGTATATTCATCAGGAATTACGATCTTTGTACAGTCGTTACTGAGTTTCTCACCTTCTATCACCCCGTCACCAATACTTTTGATGAACCTGAATGAATTTATTGTTAATTTTTTTTTCTATAGTCGATTTCTGAGAACCTGAGGAATTTAGTCGTGGGGTCGTCAACATCCATTACTGTAGTTTTTACTCGCATATTCTCATGTAGGGTCAGTTGAGTGACCTGATGCCACTTTCTCCAAAATCTTAGGCTGGAACCCAGGATCTGTTCTCTGCTTCCCTGAAACGTTACATGGCTTTTACGTTAAAAACGCAATGTGTGTAAAAGCTGTAATTTTATAATCGGTATTAGTAACATAATGATGTTTATGTTTAAGCCCACTGATATTTGAGATGATTTAACGACGCTTAATATTTGGTTGATTACTTTGCTTGGCATGCTATACCGTGGTTATAAGTTCAGTAAGCTCACCTTCGCTACTACTGGTAAAACTTGACGAAAATCGCCACAGAACATGGTGACTTTTCCACCAAAGGTTGACTTGTTCTCGCACAAATCCTGAATTCAGATTGTGTGTTTTATTTCATTGGATTTTTTTGTCTTACCTCATTTGGCTAGGCAAACCTGTAACGTAGCATCTACGCACTGTACTTGAAGCCTATTACTCATGGGTGCTTCATCCCACACTATCAGTGAAGCAGATTTTATTAAACGGGCTCTGTTTGAGTTGCTCTTGACTGAGCATCGTGAATTCTCATTTAAATTCATAATTGGTATTTTAAATGTGCTGTGGGCTGTTATCCCGTCGTGTAGCAGCAAAGATGCCACACCCGAACTGGCGACAGCCAGCACAACGTGACCTTCAATTTTATATTGTTAAGAAGCCGTTTACTTGTTCGGGTCAAAATTTTTTCAAAATTTAACACGCACCTTGATAACGAAGGTAATCGATGATGACGTTGGTGAGGTATGTTTTCCCACATCCGCCCATTGCATCCAGAAAGAATGTTATATTTTTGTTTTCATGTACTGCTTTGGTGATGCATTTGAAAACATCGAGTTGACCTTTATTAAGCTGATCTATCCGGCAGTTGAGCTCTGCTTCGTTTATGTTGTTCCTGGTCCTATATTAATTTTCATTGTGTAAATTCGATTGTAAAAAAGGGGATTCTTATTAATAACTCTTATACTGTTTTCAACTAACTCTTCTATTATCGTTGCTCTATTGTTGATGTCATTGTTGATACATGGAATCGGCATCGTTGGGTAATCGCTCATTGTTTTGCCGAAACCTGATGTAACAATATAAGCATACATTTCTAACAAAATTTTGTTAATTAGCTACTTGAGTTATTTTATTTTGTATTTACCATTTTTTTATTAACCGTTTAGAATTGTTTCCAAGATCAGCAGGCCCTCGTTTTCTACATCTTCTGTAGTTGTTGCGGGCAATTCTTTTATTCTTTTATATTTCAGATCTTCCAAGAGGTCGGACTGCAAGTTCATGTTAAGTAAGTTGATATATATTCAAGTTTGTTCAATTTTATCGTGCGTAACCTTAAATTGTGTCCATAGTTCGTACGCTTTTTCTGGGCAGCAAAATTCTATTAGCCCGGCGAAAAGAATTCGAAGCTGATGGCCTGATTTGTATGTTGCAGCCTAAATTCGCATAATTTAGTCTTTTTGTTTTTTTTATGTTTTGGATTCTTAACTTGCAATAAACGTGATTTACCTCTTCTAGACATTTCACCCACTCTTGATCGTCGTCTGCAATACCCATTTGTTTAGCAGCAGCATAAAATGTTGGGTAGAGACAGCCATCCACGGTACGAACATCTTCATAGGATCGGCACCCTTTTTGATGGCAGAGAAGTAGCCTCATGAAATACAATTCTTTGTCTTTTGCTTGCACTGCTCTAATCCTACCAACACTTGAAGATGGGCCTGCCAAAAAAACATTCATTATAAAAACTCTCATTTGATATTCAAGGTGAAATTGCACACCTTTGCACTCAGCTCTTCGTTTCCACTCCTTTTTCGATTTATCGAAGTAATATTGTGTGCCGAACTCAAGGTATGTCAAAGTCCTGCCTTTGGGGTCAGTTTGATTCTTCTCGAACCAAGCAGTCAAAGTAGTTTTTGGTGGTCGGTTTATCAATGTTGTTAAATCTATAAAAAAAGCATTTTTCATATCTAATTGTAATTATAATTGTAAAAAATTCAATGAACCATCTGAGTCAGAGAATAAGACGGTTTGTTGGCCTTGTAGATGGATGGCCAGTCGAATTATGTTTGGGAATTCCTCATGAAGTCTATACTCGAAGATCCGCCACATAGCCTCGCAACTTGATAAATAACGGGAATCGATAAAACGCTGAAATTTTTTGTCTTTTATGAACCCAGTTTTTCATCTCATTTTTTCAGCTCTACAAATAACGGCAGTCATTGGATGCTATCGATTCAATTTGTTTGTGTCTCACTAATTTTTTTTCTCAGTATGTTAACCTTTACTTCATCCACCGGCGTTTTCGTTGCATTCGCCGGATTTTCATTTTCATTCTCACTAATACCAACGATTGCCCTGTCGCCTCCCTTGAATATGTATTTATACAAATACTTCACTGCC
The DNA here is from genome assembly GCA_964036265.1 of Daptonema setosum. Taxonomy (NCBI): domain Eukaryota; kingdom Metazoa; phylum Nematoda; class Chromadorea; order Monhysterida; family Xyalidae; genus Daptonema; species Daptonema setosum. The sequence continues at coordinate 30,401,182 of OZ038446.1, read as the reverse complement.
TTAACCGATCCACACGATTCAACATTAATATGGCAGTTGAATCTGAAATAAACGCTATTTTTCATCAGTGTTCCTTTTTCTTTCATGTTCAAGACCAACTTTTGCAATAATACTGGATTATAAGGGACAACCCAAGTGTTGTTCAATGGAAAACCATGCCTAGAGTTAACGGTTTTACCATCATCCCGTCGTTGATATATAGGTCCACCATCCGTCAGTGAGCTGGCTTCATTAAAGCTTTTTGGAAAACGATGGCGACATACCTAAAACAAAAATGTTATTTATTTTCTGTTTACATTGTATGCTTTACGCTTTAATAATGAATGCTTTCTCTGAAGTCACAACCAACACCATCCACCATACACGGTGATCGGGGATACTGGGGTCCACACGGACCATGCATCATTAGCGTGGTAACTTTTTGATACAGTGCGGGCTCTTTGTCTTCATCCGGCAATTCTGCCTTTATGATCTTATCGATATGTTCCGGTGTTTTTATTTTGTCTTCCTGAATTAATGTTCTGTGTACTCTAAATGGGGATGTGCTACGTCATGAACAGTAAAAAATGCAATTATTAACCCGATCGAAATTGAGGAGCATGTGACAATGAGGCAAGCCCCGTTTCTGAAATTCAATGACGTGCACATGAGCGACGACCCTGCCCAATATGCCTGTTTGGAAGAGATCTTTACAGATTTCTTTCAGCTTCAGACTGAAGACCCTTGCAATGATGTCTGGTCGATCAGCCGCTGTTTGTCCTTCCATCAGTTGTTCTAAACTAATGGTTTCTGTTAACAAACATTTCACATTTAGCGGTCACTTGTTCTCGTGGCAACCTGTTATTTCGAGCCACCTTGGGTTAGCAGTTACTGTGATGAATAGATCTGGCGAGCCGTATTTTCTTACGATACTCATAGCATCCTGGTATAGTTGAAATGTTTGCCTAGGTGATCCAGTATAAGTAGCAGGCAAGATGATTCGCTGACCGACTTGTGATGCATCTAAGTCTCCTTCTGTTTGTTCAATTGCATCAACAATACCTGAATGGAGTGTGTGAATCGGCTATAAAGTTTTAGCTGAAAGTTGAATATCAATATCAAAATCAAACCATTGTAAACGTCTGCGCGTATTTCCTTTTGATGCGTTCTTATATACAGTAGTTTATCGGCTTCTATCTTGGCTCCCATATCCACGGAATATTGTAAAAAAATTCTTCCGCTACCGAACAAATAATCGTTTGAGGACCGGTAATGAAACCTGAATATCATTTTGTTCACCCTTATTGTCTTTCTCTAAATAAACCTTTTTCTAAAGTCAATCAACCTATGAGAGTAGAATTCCTTCATTGAAATGTTAGTACGTTTTTTTCCCGGTCGCATTAGCCTTTTCATATTTGTTGTCCATCCACTCTGTCCCATTGGGAAAAGCAATACGTAATGCAAAGCGTCGTAAGAGGGATGCATTTCAGAGATTCTTTTTACTGCTCCAAGCTGCAAGAAAAATGTATACATTGTTTCACGATCATACAAAATGTAAACATTGTTTCACGATCATCACTCGCCTTAGAATGTAAAATAATGTCTCGTTTGCAATGCTCCGTCCCATCATCAACCATAACTGCTCCTACATCACTTGCGGTAGGCAGGTTGTATCGATGTGCATCTTAATATTGTGTTGATTTCATGTTGAAAAAAATGCTCTTAATAAAACAACAACAAAAACCTGGAGCAGCTCTGTCAGAAGTCAAGCAAATCTTCAAGTCTTTTGTTGGATACTCTGTTGTCATTTCATTGGCAGACTTGAATAGTTTCACAAAGGGACTTTTTTCATTAATCATGTTCTGTGAAAAGAAAAGTTTAGGTAAATCTCTTTTTCCTGAAATTCGCCATTTGGCAGACTTGAATAGTTTCACAACGGAACTTTTTTCATTAATCATGTTCTGTGAAAAGAAAAGTTTAGGTAAATCTCTTTTTCCTGAAATTCGCTTATTTATTGACTTAACCTGAAGACGTTCCAATAATTCAACATCTACATTCGACATGTGACTCTGCCTGCAGCGTAGTTGCTCTTCGTTAGTGTCAAGTAAATAAATTTGAGCGTACACGGGCTCCTTGTTTGGTTCCGGTAGCCAATCTCCGATGAGATGATGCCAAGCTCCCTGGATTTGTGTTTTATGAATAATTAGAGCTACATTTTTCTCATTTTTCTGCACCAACATGATCAGTGTTTCATGAATAATTAGAGCTACATTTTTCTCATTTTTCTGCACCAACATTTATTTTATAGCAGTAAGGTCCACCATTACTCATTTCTTCAACATGAACTCCAGTCGAACTGAATGACAACAGCTGGTTGAGTTGTCGGCTTTGTATCCTGAATCGTTGATTCATTTTCATTCTCATTCAGAGTGTGCTACTTTAATTTTAAATAACCGATATTTCTTTGATTCCGAGTTATGGCCGCTACATAGTTCTTTCAGACAGTTGGGGGCATCTGGTAATGGAAGTTCACGTAAATCACCCCGCGCACAACATAGAGAGAATTCGGGTTTCGCCATCGCCGAATCGCCGGTTTTTTCATTAATCCAATGAAGTGCCTTTTAAATGAGGCATGTTTTTTTATCTCAACTAAACCAAGTAGAATAACTAAGCAATTATACCAACTCCACAAAAGTTGCATTTCACATCCATTTTCCCCAAATAATGTGGTTGTTGTTGTTCGTATATTGGTGGATCTGTAATGTTAACCAATATATGATTCGAATTTTTTTTCGTTATTTAAATTATGCTACCTACCTACTGATCTGGTTTCCCTCCGTCGTTTGGCATCGTTTTCGTGCCTCTGGTTCTCCTCATCCGTTTGCCCTGAACTTTTTAATTACTTGTAAAAAATTAACCTCAGATCTGATTAGATTAGTCTTCTTACCTGATCTTTTGTTCCTTGCTCTTTTAGCAATATTTTCTCGCCTGTCCGCTTTTTCTTCTTCCGTTTCGTCTGAAACGGGACCACCCATTATTTAAGAATTCCATTTAAAGCTCAAACTCGAATTATGTCAACCTGATCTTTTATCAATTGCTCTCTTGGCCATCTTTTCTATCCTGTCCTTTTTTTCCTCTTCCGTTTCGACTGAAACGTGAATAGTTCATCACTACTACCACTTCTAATACGCATTAATTTCTAATACGCATTAATTTAAATTTAACTGTTCATCACTACTACTAAAATTATTTTGTCATATTAGCTCTTTCTGCATGAATTATATAAATCTTTTTACCTGATCTTTTATCTCGTGCTCTCTTTGCATTTTTTTCTAGCCTCTCCTTTTTCTGTTCTTCGGTTTCCCCTTAAACGTAAAAAAATAAATAAAATAAGATTGTGCCGTTCGTCAACATCATTGAAACTCATTCAATTTCTGTATAATCATACTTGCTCTTTTTTCTCTCTGTCTCCTTGCATTCTGCTCACGTCTTATCTTTGCCTCTGCACTTTCTTCTGTACGATAAATAATTTGAAATATTTAAGAATAATAATACCAATAATTCTACTACTAATATTAATATTAATAATAATAATGATGATAATAATCACGTGCACTAAATTTGAACAGTCGGCTTGTGAGAGGTCAATGTTGAATCCCAAGAGTTGATTCCATTCCTCTCATATTTCGAATGTTCAATAATATTAATACTGGCACTATCAATTCAATTACTGATTCACCTGCTTCCATTGAAGAACTTCTCTTCATCGATGGTAGCTTCTCGATGGTAAATCGTAAGTTTCTGGTTCTACTAATTAATAAATGGTTAGTTTGATGACGTATGTTGAGTTTCACATGAGTTTACTTGGAAGTTTTGTTGTTGGGTACTGATGAGTTTTGTTGTTGGGTACTGATGAGTTTTGTTGTTGGGTACTGATGAGTTTTGTTGTTGGGTACTGATGAGTTTTGTTGTTGGGTACTGATGACTGAAATTTTTGTTGAAAATAAATTTCAGCTGATTCAATAAAATGTATAGCAATTGCAATTTTCATGACCTTATCGCCGGTTGAGGTAAGTTTATCGCTGGTTGAAGCCTGAAGGGTACGTGATGATTTGTTTTATTCGATCAAGAGGGTGACGATGAATAAACCAATTTGTCCCGAATGATGAAAAGAGGTTCTGAGCGTTTCGTTGCGATCTTATATAGAGCCTAGCGTGACACACATACAAACATGGATTTTAAATAATAAGATAAGACTAGGGTAAACCCGTTGCTACGCAACTGTCTGTTAAGTTATCAAAGATTATTATTCGAACAAACCCGCCGATATAACCCGTTGTTTAAATACGTTAAATTTACCCGATCCATTTAAATGACTTAATTGTTTACGTTTTTATTTTCATATTAGTTCAAATTACATAATTACAGTGAGAAAACCCGTGGAATAATTTAAAGCCACCTGAAATTTCAAACATCCCACCACTTGTTTTCCTTCATGGCTTACCGTTTTTTTACAGTCTCATTGGTAATGCCTAACATCTTTTTAATCCGTGGCCTGACATGATAATCTGCAATGAAGATAAGCTATAATAATTCGAATTGTTTCAAGATAAGTTCAAATACATAATTACAGTAATAAAAACCCGTGGAAAAAACACACAGCCAACCATGAAAGTAACATTTTTGAGCGCCTATTTTTCGTCAATAAACTATTGTCTTTTCACTTGTCCCGTTGAAAACCATAGCCTATTTTTATCTCATTACCCGAAATCTAATGAGAAGTGAAGAGTAGTCGTAGCCTGAATAACATGACCCGACCCGTTAAAATGAATCAATGATTTTTTTCATTACATAATATGAAAGTTTGTTGTTAAGTTAAGCTTGTTTAGTCTGACTTGTCGTGAGATAAGTTAAAATTCAAAATTACAGTGATAAAAACCCGTGGAAAAAAATCAGAGCCACCCATAAACGTTTTTAACAACTTTTTAGCGCCTGTTTTTCATCAATAAACTATACTCTTTTCACCCGCTCGTTGAAAAGCATAGCATTTTTTATCTCATTACCCGACCTCAAATCAGTACTGAAAAGCAGTAATAGCTTAATTAACTTGACCCAACCTCATCACCCGACCCTTAATCAGTAGTGAAGAGTAGTAGCAGCTTAAATAACTTGACCCGACCCGTTCTTAAAAAATTGATTTGAACACAGAACTTCAGCTGAAAAATATAATCCCGTTCAGCAGTTCGGCATATTTTTTCCATGGTGGTTAATGATTCCCGATATAGATGAACAAATTAGAAAGATTGGCACCCGTGGCACAACTTTTACGAAACCTTCAGTTGAGGTCTGTTCAGTTGAGGTTGGTATTTCCAGATCAGCATATTGGGAACACCCTTCAAGGGTGTCGATGACCATCTCTCCTCAACTTTTGTGAAAGAAGGTGATGATGATTACACTCGTGGAAAGAAATTAATAAAAGAGTTTTTCAGCGTTTCACTTTTGATATTTATACCTATTGACTTGCGTACATACAAACATACCTACCCTAGTGTTTTAGTATATAAGACTAGGGTAAACCCGTTGCTACGCAACTGTAGATTAAGTTTACAAAATTCAACTATCGTGTTCAAACTCAGACAAACCTATCGATTAGCTTTTTTTAGCCCAGGAAATCATGTGATGCAGTATGATGCGATAGTTTATGTATCCCCGTATAATTGAATATCTAAATAATTTTTTAGCCAGTTACTTGACCCGTTGAACTTAGGTCTTTTCATCCACTACACTAATCTATTTTAGCTGAACGGTGTAAATAGTTATACACCCTGTTCAACAACACAACCCGTTTTTTCACATATGTATCTGTCATACATAATGTAGAGCATAATATATGTAATTTGTAACTTATCTGATAGTTTCATTCCATTAAATTTAATCGACCCATTTGACTCTAACTTCAAACTGATTTGTTCGAACTGTTTTCTTAACATTAGTTCAAGTTACAGTGAGAATACCCGTGGAAAAAGTTAGAGCCACCCGTGAAGTTAATCACTTAATAAAGCCAAGTTTTAGTTCATATATCCGAATAACACCTACGACTGATTCAACTACAGGATTACAGTGGAATCTTGTAAAAAAGCTTGAAACGAACTATGGAGTTTGAAATTCATTACCACTCGTTTTTCATTGTGATTCATGTAAAAACTTACCCGTCCGAACTACCGATAATGGGTTATACCGTTCCGTTGTAAAAACAACACACAACACATAAAAAATAAGGTTACGCTACGCTGCTCATCTTTTGTACTGTATTATTCGAGAGCAAAACCCGATCATTCATAAATTTTTTGAAGCTAAATGTATCTTGTTCTTGAACAGTTTTTGACTCAAATCGACACGATTTAATTTCACGATAATAATAAGAAAAGACCCATAAAATAACCCGTTGAGTTTGTACCTGATCACCGTTTAATTTTCATTCAAAAACTGTGAGAAAATTCTCAAATACGGTAATTTATGATTGTTACATAGATATTTCATTTGAATGCCATCAAGTTTAATGGTGGTTTTTGTTTTATAAAAAGGCATTGACCATTCCCATGTTTACAGTAGGTGATGATGATAGAATTCCTAGTTTTCGAATGTGATTATGAGAATAAAACATTTCGAATAAACCGATCATAAATGTTGAACTAAATTTTAATTATCTTGACCTCACGGATAATTGAGGTGCATTGAAGGTGAGTTGAGGCACTATGTTTAGTTATGGAAATCGGTGTTAATCGACTGAGAGGGTGGCGATGATTTTTCTTCTTTGAACCTTTAATCTGAGCGTAACTTTTTTAAATAAACGATTGAAAGAGTTTTTCAGAGAATCATTTCTGATATTTATATCATCGTGTGGACATACAACCAGACAAACAAACTCTATTCTTTTTATATATAGGACTAGGGTAAACCCGTTGCTACGCAACTGTGGATTAATTAAAAAAACTCAACTCCTATCGGTTTGTTCATCAGCTTCTCTTTAGCCCAGGAAATCATTAGATCCATGATGGTGCGATAATTTATGTATCCCCGTTTTTTTGAATATCGACATAACTTTTTTGCTAGTGTAAACCTGACCCGTTGAAATGTGATCCATTTTAGCTGAACGCAACTAAATTTTATACACCCTGTTCAATAAGACAACCCGTTTTTTTGAAATTATCTGTCATACATAATGTAGAGCAGAGCATAACATGGGTAATTTATAACTATTCTGAAAATTTCATTAGATTTATTATTTTTACCCGTCTCGTGGAAAACCAATAAACCAAATTTTATTTAAACCTAAAAACATACAGGAAGCACCCGTGGCCACAACAGTTAGTGGCACAATTAAACTACAACTCCAGTTAAGGTGAATGATGTTTCCACTTCAAAATATGGGAAACATCCTTGGGTGTCGATGACAACTTTTATGTGAGTAGGTGGTGATGATAGAATTCGAAGATTCTGATTGTGATTAATTATGAGAATGAAACATTTCGATTAAACCGATCATAAATGTTGAACGACATTTTAATTATCTGACCTCATCGATAATTGAGGTACATACATTGGAGGTGAGTTGAGGCATCATGTTGTGTTTGGTTCTGGAAATCGGTGTCAATTCATTGGGGAGGTGATGATGATTATTTCTCATTGAACTTTTAATCATAGTTCGATTTTTTAAAATAAATGATCGAAAGAGTTTTTGAGCGATGCATCGCTGCTATTTAAGCGCTTTGAGTAGACATACAAAGATACATCTTCTACTATTTTATATAATAGGGTGAACCCGTTGCTACGCAACTGAGTGTTAAGTTTACAAAAAATATTATCGAAGTAAACCCGTCAATATACAAAATTAGCTTCAATATAAATATGCACCACGAACCCGTTGCCATCCAACTTAAGTCATCATTGATCCATAATTATCAGTTAGAACTTCTTACATTATTTCTAGAAGACTAATTAATAGCCTCCCCGTTTTATTGAATATATACATAAATTTTTTAACCAGTGTAGTTTACCTGATCTGTTGAAATTAGTTCATTTCATCCACTACTCTAATCTATTTAAGCTGAACGGTGTGAATATTTATACACCCTGTTCAACAACACAACCCGTTTTTTCACTTATTTATCAGTCATATATAATGTACAGCTTAAAATGGGTAATTCAAAGCTTATCTGAAAATTTCATTCCATTAAAATTAATCGACCCATTTGAATCTATAGTTCAAAATATGGGGGAACTCCTTGGGTGTCGATGACAACTTTTATTTGAGTAGGTGATGATGATAGAACTCGAATAAACCGATCATGTATATTGAACTGAATTTTAATTTTATTGACCTCATGGATAATTGAGGTACATTGAAGGTGAGTTGAGGCATTATATTTATATGTACATACATCGAAGGGGAAGCAACATGTTATGCTTAGTTCAGGAAATGGTGTTAATCGATTGGGAGGATGGCGATGATTTTACTAAAACGTTTTTCATTAAGTTTACTCGAAAGTTTCGTGTTCCGTAAGTTCAGCCATTCGAGGGGGTTGCTGATGATTGAAACCTTTGTTGAGAAGAAATAATCAGTCAATGAGATAAAAAAGTTAATGGATCACAATTATCATGACCTTACCTAATTATCATGGCCTTAGCTTCGGTTGAGGTACATACATTCTGGTCAGGTTGAAGGGAAGGCGATGATTTATTTCGTTGTTTCCATGAAGTAATGAAAGGTTTTTTAATGTTTTGTTCGTGATATTTATACTCAAAGCGTGACAGACAGACAGACAGACAGACTTCGTCTAATTTATATATATACTAGGGTAAACCCGTTGCTACGCAACTGAGGGCTCAGTTTACAAAGATTTCTTTCGAGATAAGCCCGTTTATGTTCAAAATTAGCTTCGAAGTGTCATGAAACCGTTGTTATGTAACTCAAGTCACATTGTTTAATAATTCCAACAAAACTTTCAATAGATCAATTAATACCCTCATGTTGAAAACCCGTAGGATATTTTTGCTCATTACCCGCTGTACGTAGTTCATATAATAAGTAGTATATAACTCACAATTTTAACCTTTTAAACTTACCCGGCCCATTAACGTCTGACTATATTGCCAATTTAGTATAAGTACAGTGTAAAAGTGAAAATAACCCGTAGAAAATTGTTAGAAGAAAAGCCCGTGGAGTTTGCCACTCATTGCCGCCAATTTTTGATTCATAAAGTATCATTTCAACCCCGTCCAAAATTTTTATCTCGTGACACAACCCCATAATAAAATAGTCACAGTAAGAAAAACCCGATGAATTGAGTAAAAAGGTGAAGCGAAGTTAGCAACTTATTTATTACCGTTTTTTCATAATAATAATATCATCCGTAAAAATACCCGACCCGTTGTGTCAATACGTTACACTTACCCGACCCAATAAAATCACTCTTACAAATGCTGTCTAAAGATTAGTTCAATTGAAGAATTACAGTAAAAAAACGTGGAAAGAAGTTATAACCACCCGTTAAGTTTGTAACTTATTGCCGTTTAATTTTCTTTCATGAAAAATAACATTTTTACCCGTCCCGTTGAAACGGTTATGAGACAGTTGAGAAAATGTGATCATTTTCATGATGAAAGGTGTTGAGGATTTTCGAGGTTGAAGAAACAATATGAAGCTTCCGACCCGTGGCACTCATAATTACGGCAATACGGCAATTTCCGTAAGGTCAATGATATTTCCAGTTCAGTACATCGGGTCGGGAACATCCTGCGAGGGTTTCGATGACAATTTCTCCTCAACTTTTATGAGAGCAGATGTGATGATTATATTTTTTGATGCTGCATGAAAATGAAAAGGTTAAAAAATTTTTAGCATCAAAATACATGTATGAACATTCGCATCCGTGACCTTAATTAGTGGTAATTTTAGTTAAGGTCTTTGATATTTCCAGTCCATTGAATAGAGGGAATCTTCTTTGAGGGTGTCGATGACAATACCTCCTCAACTTTTATGAGAAAGGGTGATGATGATTATAAATTTTCTGATTTTGCTTGAAAATGACATAAAAGAGTTGTTTTGCGTTTTACTTCTGATATTTATATGGAATCGCTTGCGGACATACAGACAGACATAGAGTTTTAATATATAAGATATACTAGGGTAAACCCGTTGCTACGCAACTGAGTGTTAAATTTACAACAAATTATTATCCAAGGAAACCCGTCATTATACAAAATTAGCTCCGAACCACGATGTATGTATGTCCCACGAACCCGTAACTCAAATCATCATTGATCCATAGTTCTAAAGTAGAATTTCTAGCATTATTTCTAGAAGATCAATTAATAGCCTCCCGTTGGAAACCCGTAGGAAATTTCTTTCGCAATACCCGACCCGAGATGTCAATACGTTAAACTTACCCGACACATTAAAATCGGAGTTTATTGTCCAAATATTTATTGTTTTGATATTAGTTCAATATGGCATCACACTGAAAAGAAACCGTAGAAAAAAAACTAATAATCTACTGTTTTATATCCTAAAAAATCATGTTTTACCCATTTCGTATAAAATCCTTAGGATCATCGGATACATCGTAGTGAAGACCAGCTAAATTAACTTGACCCGACCTTTTTCAAATCAAAAAGTTTTTATTTCGACCTACATTTAGCGGCATTTTAATTATTGTCTTTGAGGTTTCCAGTTCAGTGAATAAGAGGGTATTGATGATTGCACCAGTTGTTAAAAACTAAATATTGAAAGAATCAATAAAAATTATCATGAAAGGCCATTATTGTTTCCACGCATGTTGAGGTTTCAGGTTTGAAAATCAGTTAACCGGGTGTTGACGACTTTGTAATAAGAGTTGAGTAAACCAATTGAAAGTGTTTATGAACCAACCCGTCACCGCCGGTTGAGTTGAAAGTCAGATTTGAAAAACAACTGAATGGTACGTGATGATTTGTTTTGGTTCTAACATCGAGTAATAAAAGGTGTTTTAATGTTCTTTCCTGGTATTTATACAGAAGCGTGACACACACACACACAAACCGACATACATTGTCAAATTTATATATAGACTAGGGTAAACCCGTTGCTACGCAACTGAAAGTTAAGTTACAGAGTGAACCCGTTGATTAATTAGCTTGCGAAGCAAAAATTTATGTCAACATTATAGTTGACAAATAACACTTCGAAACAATTTGTATGAAAACGGTCGAATTGATATCCCGTGGAAATGTTTGAATACCTGTGAAATTTTCTTCATAAAGATTCTTGCTTTGAAAACGCCTAAAATAATTACAGCACACGACTCGACATGACAATTTGAAGTGAAGATAAGCTGAAATTACTTGATAAGTTCAGTTGCAGAATAACAGTAAATTAAGCCCGTTGCAAAAAGTTAGAGTCACCCGTGAAGAGCTTATTTTTCTTCATAAGATATTATTTTTTAAAGATAAATTTATCATTTTCTTGAACAGTTTTTACTAAAATTTACACGATTCATTTTTACGATTATAATAAGAAAAGACCTAAAAAAACAACCCGTTGAGTTTGTACTTTTAATCACCGCTTAATTTTCATTCAAAAACTATGAGAAATTCTGAAATATGGTAAATTATGATTGATACTTAGAAATTTCAGTTGAATGCAATTTTATTTTAATGCATCTTAAAAGTTTAATGGTTGTTTTTTGATAAGAAGGCATTGTCCATTCCCATGTTTAACAAAATAATTGTACGGCTCTCTTATTCCAACGTTTACATAAATGCCGTTTTCACTCGTGGCAAAAAATAATTAGTTGCAATTTTAGTTGAGTTCTTTCGATATTTACAAAGTTCAGTGAATCTAAACACTCCATTGGGAGGGTGTGGATGACAGCTTTCTCCTCAACTTTAATATGAGAAGGTGATGACCATAAAAATTTGACTTCTGAAAAATAATGACAAAAAGAGTTTTTCAGAGTTTCATTTCTGATATTTATATCGATTCATCGTGTCGACAAACATACAAACCGACAAACTCTATTCTTTTTATTTATAGGACTAGGGTAAACCCGTTGCTACGCAACTGTGGATTAAGTTTACAAAGCTCAACTATCGTATTGAAACTCAGTCAAACCTATCGATTCGTTCCTTAGCTTCTTTTTAGCACAGGAAATCATTGAGATGCATGAGGATGTGATAATTTATGTGTCCTGTTTAATTGAATAACTACATATTTTGTTAGTCAATGTAATTTACCTGACCCGTTGAAATTAGTTCATTTTATCAACTAATCTACTTTAGCTGAACGTTGTAAAATTTTATACACCATGTTCAACAACACAACCCGTGTTTTTACAAATGTATCTGTCATACATAATGTAGAGCATAACATGGGTAATTTATAACTTTTCTGAAAATTGCATTACATTTAATTTAATCGACCCATTTGACATTAACTTTACACTGACTTGTTAAAACTGTTGTATTATTGTGAGAATACCCGTGGAAAACCAAAAAAAAAACAATTATTATTTAAACCTAAAAACATAAGCACCCGTGGCTACAATAGTTAGCGGCACAATAAAACTACAATTCCAGTTAAGATGACCTAATGATGTTTCCAGTTCAAAATATGGGGAACATCCTTGGGTGCCGACGATTGGGTGTGAGTAGGTGATGATGATAGAATTCGTTGTTTCTGAATGTGATACAATATGAGAACGAAACATTTCGAATAAGCCGATCATAAATGTTAAACTACATTTTAATTATCTTGACCTCATGGATAATTGATGTATGTACATTAAATGTGAGTTGAGGAAGCGTCAGTTGAGGTAAGTTTTTGTCATGTTGAAGGGTATGTGATGATTTGTTTTAATCTTTCGATCAAGAGGGTGACGATGAATAAACCAATGGGTTCCAAATGATAAGAAGAGGATCTGAGCGTTTCGTTTCGATCTTATATAGAGCCTAGCGTGACACACAAACAAACGGACATGGATTTTAATTATATAGATACTAGGGTAAACCCGTTGCTACGCAACTGTTTTTTATGTTTACGAAAATCAACTATCATAAAAAAAACATTGTGTAAACCCGTCGGTGATTTAAATAACTGTAATACAAACATAATGGGAGTAACCTATTTACATTTGAAGACATTTTTGAAGAACCGTTTAAAGTTTCTAAAATTCAAATAAAGTTAAAAGGATCAAAACATTCATAAGATTAGGTTATTTTAACCCGTTGAAGTCAAACGGTTTGATGAAAATTTTCAGTTTGATGTTAATAGAATCAAAGCATTCATAAGATTAGGTTATTTTAACCCGTTGAAGTCAAACGGTTTGATGAAAAGTTTCAGTTTGATTTAACTGTTATGCCGGCATAATTTCTTTTTATTTATTCAAACACAACTCATAATGAAAAAGATATGCAGAATAATATTACCCGTCTTGTCCGTCATACCACCGGTTCATTGGACATGTCGAATCCAAAATGGACACTTGAATTGAAGTTAAGTTTTTCACATAAGTTTATAAGTTTACTTGGACGTTTTGTGGTTGTTAAGTTCAGTCACGTGAGGGTACTGATGACTGCAATCTTTGTTATAAATTTTTTAAAGTGAATCAATACAGTGTTAATGAATTGCAATTATCATGACCTAACCACCGGTTGTGGTTAAGTTTACTTGGAAGTTTTGTGGTTGTTAACTTCAGTCACTTGAGGGTACTGATGACTGAAATCATTGTTGGAATTTTTTTAAATGATGTAATAAAGTGTTAATGAATTGCAATTATCATGACCTAACCACCGGTTGAGGTTAGTGTTGGTCAGGTTGAAGGGTATGTGATGATTTGTGTTCTTCTTGCCATCAAGAGGGTGATGATGATTTTCCCAAGTTTCACACAAAATAAAGAAAGGGTTTGAGAGAGTTATTTTTTTACTTTTATACTAAAAAAGCGTGACATACACACACACATCGTCTAATTTATAGATAGACTAGGGTAAACCCGTTGCTACGCAACTGTGGATTGATTTAAAAAACTCAACTACCGTATTTAAACTCAGACAAACTTATCGGTTTGTTCATCAGCTTCTCTTTAACCCAGGAAATCATTAGATCCATGATGGTGCGATAATTTATGTATCCCCGTTTAATTGAATATCGACATAACTTTTTTGCTAGTGTAAATCTGACCCGTTGAAATGTGATCCATTTTAGCTGAACGGAATTGAGTTTTTTAACACCCTGTTCAATAAGACAACCCGTTTTTTTGAATTTATCTGTCATACATAATGTAGAGCAGAGCATAACATGGGTAATTTATAACTATTCTGAAAATTTCATTTGATTTATTATTTTTACCCGTCTCGTGGAAAACCAAAAACCAAAGTTTATTTAAACCTAAAAACATACAGGAAGCACCCGTGGCCACAACAGTTAGTGGCACAATAAAACTACAATTCCAGTTAAGGTAAATGATGTTTCCACTTCAAAATATGGGAAACATCCTTGGGTGTCGATGACAACTTTTATGTGAGTAGGTGGTGATGATAGAATTCGTAATTTCTGATTGTGATTAATTATGAGAATGAAACATTTCGATTAAACCGATCATAAATGTTGAACGACATTTTAATTATCTTGACCTCATCGATAATTGAGGTACATACATTGAAGGTGAGTTGAGGCATCATGTTGTGTTTGGTTCTGGAAATCGGTGTCAATTCATTGGGGAGGTGATGATGATTATTTCTCAATGAACTTTTAATCTTAGTTCGATTTTTTAAAATAAATGATCGAAAGAGTTTTTGAGCGATGCATCGCTGCTATTTAAGCGCTTTGAGTAGACATACAAAGATACATCTTCTACTATTTTATATATATAGATAGATTAGCTCTTATCTTTTTTACTTTGTATACATGAAATTCGAAAATGAGAAAAAAAAATTATGAGCAATTTCAGAATGAAAAAACATGTGCGACGTGCTCGCGACGGTGGCCACCACGTCCGCTTCGACGAATCAGGCGGTACGACAACCTGATGTTTCATTGGAGAAATCTAAACATAACGAATTGTGTCCGTCCACAGTGAAATCGGAAAACGACAACCAATCAGCCGACGGTATTGACGACAATGAATATTATAAGGCGTTGGGTCTAATCACGTTTGCTGAGCGACGACGTTAGTCAGTCAGTGACTGACACACTAACTGATTGACTGACTGACTGACTTGATTGACTGACTGACTGACTGACTGACGTATTTATTCACTCATGTACACGAATTACGCTCACGCTCTTCACTTCACCCGATTACCTAACTTATTCTCTCACTCACTCACTCACTCACTCACTCACTCACTCACTCACTCACTCACTCACTCACTCACTCACTCACTCACTCACTCACTCACTCACTCACTCACTCACTCACTCACTCACTCACTCACTCACTCACTCACTCACTCACACACTCACTACTCACTCACTGTACTCACTGCACTCACTCACCCACTCACTCCCTGCACTCACTCACTCACTCCCTCACTCACTGCACTCACTCACTCACTCACTGCACTCACTCACTGCACTCACTCACTCACTCACTCACTCACTCACTCACTCACTGCACTCACTCACTCACTCACTCACTCACTCACTGACTCACTCACTCACAGATTCAAACGCGCAACAACGGCCAGCGGACGAACAATTTCGCCGTCACCGCCACTCGATCCAGTTGACGTCGAACACGTGCAGCTGATAAAGAGAAAGAGGAGGAGGAAAGCCCCAATCAGGTGAGTGAGTGAGTGAGTGAGTGAATGAGTGAGTGAGTGAGTGGGTGAGTGAGTGAGTGAGTGAGAGAGTGAGTGAAAAAGTGAGTGCGTGAGTGAGTGAGTGAGCAGTTGATTGGGTTTGGATACTTGGGAGTGGATATGCCGGTTCACCAGTTAGTCAGTCAGTAACTCAGTGGGCACTCACTCACTCACTAACTCCTTCACTCACTAACTCACTCGCTAGATAACTCATTAACACACTCACTGAAACCTATTTCCGTGTTTTTTTCAGAAATCAGCTCGCTCCGACACGCAACGATTCCGTCGAATTGTATCCGTTTCATGTATACACTAGCGGACGAGAAGAGGAGGGACAGTGGAATTCCCCCCTTTTTGGCAATTTCAAGAAATTTAAATTGTTCCCTAAGGTGTAGGTGAAATGGCTCAAAAAAGGCTAATTTGCCCCTCTTTGACGAATTTCCCCTGCCTTTGTAGGATTATGTTGTCCGCCAGTGCATGTATTGTTATAGCGTAATATAGTTTGTTATAGCTTAATATAGCTTGTTATAGCTTAATATAGCTTGTTATAGCTTAATATAGCTGTTATAGCTTATTGTAACCTGTACCTTGTTATAGCTTGTTCATAGTATTTTGTTATCAAAAATATCTCTATAAACCCGTTATCACTTCTTCAATGAGCTAAGCACAACTTTCGTAAATTAACCGAATGTCATATGAAACATTGATAATTTATAATTTTTGAAACGCGCGATAAAAGTAGATTTGAATGCAAACTGCGCGCCAAAACTTTTCTAGTAACAAGAAACCCTGGATAGTCTTTACTGATTGATTGACTAAATTTGAAGGCCCTCCAGTGTTTCTGTAACTTTTTTCTACCCATGCGCAGTAGTGAGTTTTTTGTTCTTTGTCTGTCAAAAACTGAAAATTTGCAATAAAATGTGAATCACCGATGACAATGTGTGCGACAAAATTCAGTCTGTTAATTAAATAAAAAAAGTTATGAAAAAACGTTAACTATTTTAGTCCTTACTAAAAAACTTTTCTAAACCCCTGTAAAATTGGCGCGTAATCGATCGAATTAGATAACTTGATTAACTTCATTTACATACGTTCACCATAATCTGGAATGAATTAATAATAATGGTGATTATCTAAAATTATGTATCCTGCCTCTTTTACTTGAGAAACTCTTTGCGTAGTTCATTAATGAAGTAAATAACATCCACCCAAAAGCGGGAAAACTCAAAAAAGCTGACTATAAACCACTGGCGGACGAGCTTGATCTCTGAAGGGGGAATTTCGTCACAGAGGGGGAATCGCCAGTTTTAAGGCCATTTTATCTACACCTTAAAGAACAAATTATAATTTTTTAAAAGCCAAAGAGGGGAGAATCCCACTTATCCCACCCCTTCTCGTCGGCTAGTGCTTCGGACAACTAATTGCTAATTGGCTACTTCTATAACATAATCTAAAGTCAGATTCAGTGACATTAATCAAACAGACTAAGTTCGTTCATAAGGTGGTCCGATATATCAAATGCGCAAACAATTTTCCAAGCATTTATTAGTGGAAGGTTATCCGAGGTTAAGTTTAATAAATAAGATAAGATAGGTATGGATAAATTTAGATGATTTTAGAGCACGTCATTCAATACGAAAATCTATATCCGCAAAAAATACCATATATGTATGTTTTTACATAGTAGATACATTGGTTTTTACCCATTGAAACTTAAGGTTCACCTGGCGATCTCGGCGTGCCGATACAACAGGCGTTCAGTCACGATATTCCCACTACATTACTGGTGAAATAAAATCGATGGACGCAATAATGGCGAACTTAACTCTGAGGGGCCGCAAAAATAGAGCCAGGAAGCGTGCCACGTCATCGTCGTCCCAAAAACAATTAACTGATTTGTACCAGCTGCTGACCGAAAAACTGGATAGCCTACAGAAATGCACCGCCGACGGCTTCGCGGAAATCAAGACAAAACTGGACATGGTTCTTCAACAACAGGCTAGCCTACTTGAAAGACAGACCCTCTTAGAGTCAAAACTGTCTGATCTGATGGAGCCAAGTCAGAAAAGCCCGAAGCCAACTCCGACACCGGAGGTGGTGATGCAGGAAGAAGATAACGGCTTTCAAGTCGTCCAATCGCCCCGTAAACGGCGAAGTGGACTGGCAGCCAAAACGAAAGACCAGTTCGAAATGAATGATCGTGGTAAAAAACGTAATAATGTCGTGATTAAGGGCACGCCTGAGCCACCCAACGTCGTCACCGCCAATGAACTAGCATGTCGGGATTCTTCCAAGAATGACGACATGCAGTTCGTGCGGTCGGTGGTCGATAGATTGGGGGGCGAACGCCAGGCCATTAATCGTGTGTTCCGTATGGGTCAGTTGAAAACGGTTGAGGAGTCAGCTGAAGGCGGTCAACTTCTAAAATAGGTCGCCGACGGTGAGACTGCCATGAAACTGCTAATGTCACCCAAATTTCGATCTCACTTACGCCAATATTAAAAAGGCAAAATGCAGCTGCAAGCCGAGCCTCTGGTCCTCGTCAGACATGATCTGACCGAGAACCAGAGGGCCGGATTGGCGCTGAACAAAAATTCTGCCGTTATGTCTACAACAAAACAGGCAGAGATGTCGTTGCTTCGGTGCGCGATTCAGCCGACGATGCCATTATCTCGGAGCGGTCGTTCGAGGGTGGTCGGGCTCACTATGAGTTCCTCGGCTATCCGCGCGACGACCTGTTCCGGGAGCACGGTTTCGTCCCGCCCACCACCATGAAGAGAGGCGATCAGAAGATATAGGGATACGCCGGAATACAACGTGTTAAAAAATCCAATAATCCTCCTGAATATTTGAAAATATATCTTGCGAATTGCCGTTCAATAGCCCAACCTTCAAAAAGGTTAATATTTATTTAGGAGGTTATTATTTTTGGAAAAATTAATAAATGATGATCCCAGTTCAAGCTCGACCGTCTATTGTCTAAATGAAACCTGGTTGTCTCAATATTTCTCTGATTCGCCTTTCCAGTTTCAAAACAGATTTAATGTCTTTAGAAATGATCGTGTAAACAGTCGTGGTGGTGGCGTGTTTATATTGGTGCCCAAACGCTTCAACTGCCGTTTTGAACCGAATCTCCGCATGCCCACCCCATACTTAGATTCAATAGGCATAGTAATCAATATCAAGAAAATAAATTATACTATCATAAGCTTCTACAGACCACCTGAACAGAAAGAGAAAAATGAAGCATTGATAAATGCTCAAAATGAGATTTTAAAACGCCTTGCCTGAGAAAACCTACAGGTTGTATG
This sequence comes from Daptonema setosum, assembly GCA_964036265.1. Taxonomy (NCBI): domain Eukaryota; kingdom Metazoa; phylum Nematoda; class Chromadorea; order Monhysterida; family Xyalidae; genus Daptonema; species Daptonema setosum. Next base: position 30,382,055 of record OZ038446.1, on the reverse strand, counting down.
GGAAGTGTGGCCGCAGTACTGCAAACCCCAGACGATTTCCACATGCGTTAAACACCTATCCTGAAACCCTAGCTTGAAACGAAAACTCTGTCGACCGAGATTTTTTAATTTTTTGACGAACGAAATTTAAATTAAATAAAAAAATTGATGATGAATTAAAAATAAATTGAAATAAATGTCGGCAATAATCTAATGCAAATAATTACGTAATTGAAAGACGAATATTAGTACCTACACGGACTAAGGCGTTGATCACCGGCTTGTTGTGGTGATGCGTGTCCTCCCCGAAAATGGCGGAGATGTTGAATCACGCATCCCACAATCAAGTTGTTTGATTGATGGACCATAGTATAGTCATTTAGAAGCAACAAAGATGATTCAAGAGAGGGAAACCAAGTTTTCGAGGTCAGTTTAATATGTACTTTTTCCTTCCTTGTCAAGCATGTGATTGAATTTAGGTTTAATAATTGCGTTTTTGTATTTTTATATTACTGCCCTGAATGTTCTTCATTGTTAGTTATCTTTAGTTCATCTGTTTTTTTATCCAAGCCGAAATTCCTTCCGGCGCCCGTCGAAAAATCGCCGGGTCAGTGTAAAACGTGTCGTTGAATAGGCTCCGTAGAAACCCTCCCCTAACTAAAGTTGCCGTGATTTCAATTCAGAAAATCGACCGAATCAAGGTTCTCACACTCACTCCTAATCGTTTTCAAACGTACCCCAGTACAGGGTGTGTGTTTATTGTACGTCATATGCAAGTATCAGGGTGTTAATCACTTTCATGTATTGTCATTTTATATCACTTATTTGGTTTTTTTTGCAGGTGGTGGCTCAGTATCTTTGTTCACACATGCTTCTTTTCCTCTTTTATCTCTCGTATGGCACTTCGTGGCACAAAACAAACCATTTTTGCGGCAGCAGCAATGGTGGAAACCTACAGAAACTTTTATTCAACTGACATACTTATTGAGCACGAAACACAACATAATGCATGACTGGGTGCTCACCTGACAATTTAGCCAGTCAACGTCTTGCCATCTTCTGCAATTTTGTATCTCTTGAATAGCCGGTATCGGAAGCGTTTTTCACACTTTTTTTCGCCTTTCAATATAATCAGATAATCGTCGTATTCCTGGTCTGTCGGTAGGGCAAATTTTTTTGGTTTCTCTGAATCAGTATCCTCGGCACTACTTTGAGTGCTAGCCGTGTCAGGAGCTGACTCGTCCGTGTTTGGTGGGTTGAGATCATCCATGATGAGTAGTGTTTTATGGGTTAGGGGATACGATGATTAGTTAGGTCAGTTGCCAGTTAATTACAGAAACAATATTAACAATGATTAATAAACACACACCCTGTACTGGGGTCCGCCAATTAACCAGTCAATCCAAGGTCATGACCCCCGATTAACGGGTACCCCCGATTTACTACGACATATATATGTAGTTTATAGACCATTTTTATATCTATTCGGAAAAACAACGTCTTGAAACATGTGTTGGCTGCTTTTTCGTCCATGAAGAGATTTCAAACTAACCTGAGCCCGGACTTAGAACCAATTTGATGGCGTCTCTATATGGTTCGTGGTACAGCTCGAGGTGACAGGTTTTTAAATGTTCATGCAAAGCTTTACTGTTCGTTAACCCCCGATAACCTATTGTTAGGCTTCGGCCGTAGGCCGAATTTCCGAGCACCGCGAAGCGGCGGTGTTCAGCGTGGTAAATAATGTCACCACGAGCTGTACCATGAACAACCTAAGAAAAACGGAAAAACACACGATTGATCATTGAGATTGAGATTGATTGAAAAAAAGGTTGATGATACTGATAATTTCGAAATTCACTTCGAGTGTTTTTTTTTATTTATTTCGTTATTTTATTTTAAAATTCACATTTCATTTACACTGCATTATTTTCGAAAATATCGGTCGACAGAGTTTTCGTCAACTTTTTTTCGCACTATTTTTGGGTCTCAGGAAATGTGTTTAACGGAGATGTGGAAATGTGGAAATCGTCTGGGGTTTGGAGGACTGCAGTGTGGCCCCTCTTATCAAAATCGAGTTATGTGGTGTTTTGGAACCTACCAGGGTGCATATTTCCAAAACCCAAAAATTTTTCTAGATTTTTTCCCAACCGCGAAAATTTATGTCCGCATACTAAGGTGGGTAACCACTGAAATATCACCGCTGCGCGGGCCTAACGCGCTTGTCCTCGCTACCGCTCGGACAAGCAAGCCTCGCGATAGGTAATCGGGGGTTAACGGACAGTAAAACTTCATATGGAATTAATTTTCGGTGGCAGAAAAATTTGGCGTTTAGAAAAAATTCTAGGAAAATTTTTGGGGTTTGGCATTTTGCTACCAGGGTAGTGTATCATTACCTTATGACCGTTTGGTTCAAAGTTGCTCAAAACCGGAAATATCCGGATTTTTCGATTTTGGCTGTAGGGCATGCGTCAACATGCGATCAGCTCACTTTTAACGGCGGCCGTCATCGATAGAAGCTTCCAATCCCTAAATGGATAACATAGTATGAAAGTAGACTTAATTCTGCGTGTTTTAAGCCCTATTTGACGAAAAACCATAAATTTCTATGTATGCTCAAAATAGGGAGATTTTTAAGTTGTAAGTAGGCAAGAATGAGTCGAGAAGGGTATATAGTGGAATATACAGTGTTTTTGGTTCTATTTTATCAAATATAGAATTAGCTGCAACGTCAAAATACTAGTATTAGGGGTTTTGAACGATCGTTTTCAGCGATTTTTGACGAAAACTCGTCGAATTAGCGGGTATCCATCAATGTTCCGTTCGTGGTTGATGTTTTTCCAGTAGTAAGACCATGACAATACAATCCCCTGATCCTGATAGGAACGGTAATGAGGGATTACTTTTATTCGATTTAACCGTCTTTCAAAATTTGATAAATAGGCCTAAACGGCTGAAAATGACGATGAAAAAGTATAATTTTGATGTTTGCTGAAAATACCTTAACTTTACCATTGTATGGAGCAAGAATGAGTCAAAAAGGCATATCGTGATATGTACAGTGTTCTTGGTCTATTTCAACAAATCCATGTATGTAAGTAAGTTGCAAGAAGTTATCGGGCTAAGGGTACGTTTATAGTCTTCCCTGGACTTTCCCTAGACTTTCCCTGGACTTTCCCTGAAAATTCCCTGGACTTTCCCTGGACTTTCCCTGGACTTTCCAGGGAAAATTTTGTATAGAAAACTTTTCCAGGGAAAGTCCAAGGAATTTCCAGGGAAAGTCTGGGGAAAGGCCAGGGAAAGTCCAGGGAAAGTCCAGGGAAGACTATAAACGTACCCTTACAGGAATGTTTCCAGTACAGAGCAGAAGTACTGAAAAAATAAAAATTTTGGCGCTACGCTTCATCCGTTCTCGTGCTTCCATGGTACCTCTAAGTTGAAAATTACAGGTGTGAAAACGTCGATTTTGTGGCGGCTTGCGCCATCCATTTACAGGTTGTAATGTTGAGAACTCCACTTTTTGACGCCATTCGAATTTTAAGATCTCGGGCTTTCAGGATACGTATCCAATAAATATCAGTGGCACTAGAAAACGCAAATTTTTTACGCTACGTGCCATCTGGTCTCTGTAATAGAGCAGGAATGCTAAGAAATTTTAAGTTTCGGGGCAAAGCACTGCAATTCAAAGGTACATATGTACGTCTGCAATACAAAGAAGTAAAGCGGGAAACTTTTCGCTTCCGCTTTTTGCCTCGCGCAGTCTGTTTTCGGGCTTCCACATCATGATTCTAAAACAAAGCAGTGATGCTGAGTGAGAACGTACGATTTTGGGAACCACTTGCAATCAGTTCGTTTGAACTGTCGGCTCCCAATCATGACTAGGTGAACTTCTGAAGGAAAAGAACTGAAAGTAGAATTACACCAAAACGTCTGCCAACAGTATTCAGTTATTCACTAATGCCCTCTATTCATACCGCTAAAGGTATTGTCAAATCATATCGCTAAAAGTATCATCAAATCACATAACTACTATACATACCTACGCATACATGAGGATCGATCAACTGCCGCCACCACCAACTGCAGCCACAATTATCAAGTCAACTGTCGGCACTTTTTCTGGACTTTTTCGGCTGCATTTGACTCGCCGGAAGGTGGCGTCAGTTGTCGTACTTCATTTGCAGCCACTAATTTGAAAAAAATTCTGGCTGCAGTTGTTTCGCAGAAATTAGCGTCAGTTGCCTTAAGAATCTTCAATTTAGTCAATAAAAGATGTTTCATGCAATCAATGTAAAGGCCGCAGACAAATTATCAAGTTTTACTATTGCCTTCGAAGTATGTATGCTGATAATTGTTTGAAAAGTGTGTTCATCATCCTAATGCTAGTCAACTGCATCCGACTTTTCATTGATTGCATGAATCCTTTATTGATAACATGAATCATTCTTCTTTTCATAAGACAACTGACGCTACTTTCGAGCGAGTCAACTGCCGCTGGAAAATTTCAGAAAAATGGCGCCAGTTGACTCGAAATTTGTGACTGCAGTAGGCAGTGGCGGCAGTTGACGCACAATCCGCATACATCCGTATGTATGTACATACATATGTACATATGTACATATGTATGTATGTAGGATAAAAATGGTTGTATTAGAAAGCTATATCGAATAAAACGGGTGAAAACCAAAAATAAATATATCCAGAAAACGCATTCACAATTACATGTGATCGATGGAAACGAAGAAAGGTGTATTTAATTAACCGTTCATTCCCCAACAGCATCATATTTGAGTTTCAGGCAAATATCGCTGATAGCGACTGTTAAAAACCTTCAATGCCTGTGTTTTGACTCTATAAATAATGAATATAAACTAGAAATACTGAATAAAACGATATCCCCTTCATCTTGCTTCATTACAAAGGTAAAAATTTTATATTTTCAGCAAACATCAAAATTATACTTTTCTATCGTTTTTGGTCATTTTCAGCCGTTTAGGCCTATTTATCAAATTTGAAAGACGGTTAAATCAAATAAAAGTATTCCCTCATTACCTTTCCTGTCAGGGAATTGTATTGTCATGGTCTTACTACTGAAAAAAACATCAACCACGAACGGAAAATTGATGAAAACCCGCTAATTTGACAAGTTTTCTTCAAAAATCGCTGAAAACGATCGTTCAAAACCCCTAATACTAGTATTTTGACGTTGCAGCTAATTCTATATTTGATAAAATAGAACCAAAAACACTGTATATTCCACTATATACCCTTCTCGACTCATTCTTGCCTACTTACAACTTAAAAATCTCCCTATTTTGAGCAAACATAGAAATTTATGGTTTTTCGTCGTTTTTGGTCATTTTCAGCCTTTCAGCCCTATTTATCATGATTTAAAGACTGACTAAAGCAAACGGAAGTAGTATATCATTAATTTGCCTATCAGGGGAAGTTATTATCATGCACAATTCGCAGATAAACAATCAATCATATACGGAAAATAGCAGAAAATTCGGAAATTTAGCGATTTTGGGCAAAAAATGACCCGTAGCTCGAAAAAATGGGGCCATTTGGGGGGGGGGGGGGGGTAGCACATGACCTTTTTGAAAGTCTACTATGGGGGCATCATCCCTCATACTCGGTTTGTCTGGATAAATCTAGCAACTTTTTTTATTTTGACATTTATGTCTCGAACTTGTTTTTTCAAAAAAAGTTAAGTTTCAAAATTTTTCGGGATTGTTTTTTTAATTGAATATTTCATCAAATGCGGTCAAATAGAGCTTAAAACACGCAGAATTAAGTCTACTTTCATACTATGTTACCATTAAGTGATTGGAAGTCTTTATCGATGACGGCCGCCGTTCAAAGGGAGCTGATCGCATGTTGACGCATGCCCTACAGCCAAAATCGAAAAATCCGGATATTTTCGGTTTTGAGCAACTTTCAACCAAACGGTCATAGGGTATTGATACACTACCTTGGTAGGTTCCAAAACACCACATAACTCGATTTTGATAAGAGGGACCAAAATCTGTAGGTTTTCTCAGGCAAGGCGTTTGAAAGATTTACCAAAAATCTCTTAACCACGGAACCACTACTGTGTTAGCTGGAGATGGAAATATGCCTGAGATTCGGTGGACAGAGAAGTCTATATCAAACACAGTTTTCACGAATATAAAATCGTCCATTTATAAGGTTGGACTCCACCAGGTCGTAGACTTCCCGACCCATATTGAAAACAACATATTAGAAATCATTCTTGTTTCGAACAAGAAGCTTACTCGATAAATTGAAAAACTGCAACGGTTTGGTGACGGCCTTTGAACCCACCCTCTGATCACTTTGGAATATCTTTGACAACAAACATCGAACTTAATCGACAAATAAGATACAAATTCCCAAACTTTCATAAGGCAGACTACAACACAATGAACCTAATACTCGATTCTCAAAACTGGCATAATATAATTGATCCAAACTAGCTATCTCTAAATCAAAGGTGCGAAACTTTCACTGGAATTTTAAATAATCTTATAAGCATACATGTCGCTGTATATAAGAAAAACAATACCCGTTTATACTGTGTTCAAGACCCTAACCTAAGGATGATGGCCATGGAACTGAGGTTAAAAACTAAATTCAAGAAAACAAAATGTTTGAATATTCATTCCCAACGCATGGAAATATCGAGGCAAATAAGAGAACTAGAAGTGTCATCATACTAAAACAATGAAACCCGTATTCTGTCGTCAGGTAACATACATAAGTTCTGGCAATATGTTAACTCAAAGACGAAAATTAAAGATTCACTTCCCATTCTAGTCGATCAGGGAAAAGAGCTCGTATCAGATCAAGAAAAAGCAAATCATTTCTCAAACTAATTTTCCTCCATTTACTCAGGTAGCATAACCAAAGTTTGCCAAGGCAATGGTACAAACATTCAGAAACCTATACCTAAAGTATTTTCACGTAATCCAGATTTTTACCCCCTTTTTACACCCAAACAAGTCAACGAAAGCATAAGATCTTTAAAAAATAATAATGCATCTAGTTTTGACAAAATACCAAACACCTTCTTGAAACTGAACCATTCAATAAGCATTCCACTGGCTAAAATCTTCAACGTATTAGGTCATTCAAAAAGTTCGTGACCTGAAATACGTTTAGCAGTCGTATAAGCCAGAAACTTGGTAGACTGAAACAACCTTTTAATAATATGAAAAACCTCCATTCGTATGTTCATGAAGTTTCTCCACTTTGAGTTTTTCATAAATGTAGGAAGTACCCCGAGGGTAGGTAAAAAACACGTGGTTAGGCTGAAGTAACATTTTTTCCGACGATTTACTTCACTGCAATGGCTTTATGCAATTCAACGTTGAATGTCCCAAAGTTGGAGCTTTCGAAACGGTAGGCGACTTCCGCATTACACGTTCTATGCGCATTTAAACGGCAAAAAATTTAAAATTGCGTAAAAATTGCAAAAATCAGGGTAAAGCAGAGTTTTAGTTTTTTCTTCCCTAGATCAGTTTTGAAACTTGAAGTGGGAATATTGTTCTGGCTAATAAGGTTTAAAAAAAGCTATTTTAATTGATTGTTTGATTTTTTTCGAGTAAATGCAGAAAAGTTTCAAATTTCGATGATCAAACGAAAAAATTGGGATGATTTCGAATTGAAGGGTCCTGGCGTTGCAGAAAACCCATACCATAACATCGGAGTACGGACTTCAATATACCGCACTATAGTCTAACTTTGTGCAAAAATTCGCCTGGTTACGTTGGATTTAAAAAAAAATTATAGGTCACTTCCCATTCAAGGTGAGAAACGTCGAATTTCAGAAATCTTGACTGTATGAAGTTGACGGCCCCATATAACAAAGCATAATAACACTATACAGTTGAAACTGGGTGTGTGAAGTACCATTGTCCTGTAGTATACGCACATACAGTGCCGATTGTCTGGGACCAATCAACGCATATTAGGTCACGAACTTTTTGAATGACCTAATATCATATTATACTTCCTCCTTTCCTATATCATGTCATGGAAGCAAGCGAAAATAATTCCAATCCATAAAAAAGACAATAAATTTCTAGCATCAAACTACAGACCAATTTATTTGAATGCAACTATTTCAAAAGTTTTTGAAAAAATAGTTAAAAAAGCTGTTTTAAATTGTTGTCTAGCTAAAATTTTTATAAATCCTGCTCAATATGGTTTTCTACCGGGAAAATCAGTTGAAAGTCAACTTCTTTTGAGATGTCATTTTGACTGGGCAACAAACAAGGATGCAGGTAACTGCACAGATATTATATACTTAGACCTCACTAAGGCCTTTGATCTTGTACCGCATAATCTTCTTATACGAAAATTAAGAAACTTAAAGCTGGCTGAACATTTCGTTGATTTTGTAATTTCTTATTTACACAACAGAACACAATCAGTTTGCATAAATAACGCTAGATCAAAACAAACATCAGTAACTATGGGTGTCCCTCAAGGTTCTGTATTAGGCCCCCTTCTTTTTATCCTATTTATAAATGATTTACCAAATGTCGTAAAACATTCAAACATTTTCCTCTATGCTGATGACATAAAACTATACTCTGAAATAAAAAAAGAATACTGACATTGAAAATTTACAGACTGATTTAACCTCTGTTCAGAAATGGATTTCAAACAATGGCTTAAAAATCTCTGCTCCAAAATCTGCAGTTTTGAGAATAGGGAAATCAGAATTCAATGCAACCTACCAAATTAATGGTGACAAAATTCCAGAAAATGGAGTTTTTCGTGATTTAGGAGTTTTAGTCGATTCCAAGTTGACCTTCTCAAACCAGGTAGAAAAACTTTGCCAAACAGCCGGGAAACGGTCTAGAGTAATTGGCAGATGTTTCTTTTCAAAAAATCCAAACTTCAATCTACAAATGTATACAATCTCAACTTTTACTCTATCAACTTTAGATTTTTGTTCTTGCATCTGGTCACCTCATAAATGGGGGGATAAAGAATCAATTGAAGCTATTCAAAAAGATTTTACACGACACTTACCTGATGCCATGACATTATCATACAGAAACCGTTGTAGTAAATTCAATCTATTACCGCTTATTGTTAGACTGATTGTCCATAAACTCGTTCACAAGAAGTTCAGGGACTTGGAACCAACTGATTTCATTTCATTTAATAGATCTAGTACACGATGACACTCATTCAAAATTGTAAAAACTCATACAGGGCCGTCCTTGAGAAACCATGTTATATTCAGATCTTTGAACCTTTGGAATGATCTTTCTCAGGAATTGGTTGAAATTCCATGTTCTGTTGTTTTTAGACGCAAATTAATTGATTCAAACATTGTGTATAAGTACATCGAAGATTTAACCCCACTTTTTTAGATAGCCGATATGCCTAAACCACAGAACTGTAATTAATTTGCTATTTAGTATCATTCCACCTTACCATAATCACACATTCCATTAATCAAGCGAATCTCGACTTTTATTCACCAATATATACTTTTCTTCGATTTGTTTTTTAGTATTACAGTAACGAAAGATGTATTCGTGTATTCGAACCCGTTGTTATTCCTCTCCTTAAACCCCTCCGGTTTTTGATATGTCCATCAGGACAAGTTCCGTTCATGTCTGGTCGTTACTCTCGCTTTATATTTTAATTTTTATTAATTACGTCTCACTTACTTTCATTATATTTCTTTATTGTTTATTCAAAGTAATTTGTAATTCGTAATTTGTAAGACCGATTATATACGAGTCAACCCAATGAAACCTTGAAACATTGAAAACTTGTTTGAAAAAGTGGCGCATTTAAATTCAGTTTTCTAGTCAATTGTGAATGCTAAGCTTTCTGAAACAGGTGAAAACATTGGCTGCATACAAGATCACTTATTCTCCGCTGTATGTGGTGAGTGAGTGAGTGAGTGAGTGAATGAGTGAGTGAGCGAGTGAGTGAGTGAGTGAGCGTGTGAGTGAGTGAGTGAGTGAGTGAGTGAGTGAGTGAGTGAGTGAGTGAGTGAGTGAGTGAAGGAGTGAGTTATTTGTTAAGTGAGTGAAAGAGTAAGTGAGTGAGTGAGAGAGTGAGTGAGTGAGTGAGTGAGTGAGTGAGTGAGTGAGTGAGTGAGTGAGTGAGTGAGTGAGTGAGTGAGTGAGTGAGTGAGTGAGTGAGTGAGTGAGTAAACCAGGTATATCAATAACGTTTTTAGAAAAAAATTATGTGGTTCTATTCTTGGCTAAAACTTTGGTTCATACTCAGCTGGATCCGTTTCATCAACACATCACCCCGTACAGGCTTCAAGGAACCGTATAATTTAGGCGTTTCATAGTGAGTGAATGACTCAGTGAGTCAGTGAGTCAATAAGTCAGTAAGTCAATCAGCCCGTGAGTAAACATGCATTGCAGCATATAATTGAAGTGGAAAGCTTGGTAATAGACTAGACTTGGTCAGTCTGTCAGTCAGTGATCTAGTGAATCTGCGAATCAGTCAGTCAGTGAGTCAGTCAGGTTTAGTGAATCTCTGAGAAAGTCAAGCACTCTGTCGGTAAGAACGTCCGTGAGTGAAGGAGTGAGTGTGAACGGCCACTTTTTGACAAAATATGAAGACAAAGCGGTAGCTACATAGTTCAGAAAAAGACTGAAACTATTTTTGTATAACGTGAACCAACGAAGAGTTTGTATTACTAACTGACGCACTGACTCATTAATTCACTGACTTACGCACTGTATCACTGATTCACTGACTGACGCACTGACTCACTGATTCACTGAATGACAAACTGATCAGCTCTGCTCCAATACTAAGCTATCAAGCTTAAAAATTATATGTTTCAATGCATACTTTTTTCACAGACTGATTGACTAAGTGATTTACTGACTCACTGACTCGCTGACTCATTGACTCACTGACTCACTGACACACTCACTGACAGACTGACTGACTCATAGACTCACTCACTGATTGACTGATTGAATGACTTACTGACTGACTCACTGACTCACTGACTGATTCATGTGTAAGTACACAATTTTTTTATCATGAAATTTAATCACTGAATGAAAAGTGAAATACATTGGTTTGAAGATATATGCAAATCTATTTGTTTATGATGAACATGTTTTTATAAATGTACGTTTGTGTGTTTTTTTGTACTCGAATGCACGCAAATCACCGATGAAAAAGATATATTGTATGTTGCACACATTATACACAAACAAAACTCGCTGAAAATGAAGACTTTCACGGATCATTGAGGGGGGTTCCTCAGAGATAATGATGATTAAAGGTATGCAAACTAGCGAACGACGGAGTAACACTCACTCACTCACTCACTCACTCACTCACTCACTCACTCACTCACTCTCACTTACTCACTCACTCACTCACTCACTCTCACTTACTCACTCACTCACTCACTCACTCACTCACCAATTCAGGGAGAATGTGACCGTCTCTTGGGTTGAATTTCAGCAGAAATCATCAGGGCTAACCTGCTAATCGTTGTTGTTGCTGTTGTGATTTCTTTCGTAGCTGTTGTTGTTGTCATTCCTATTATTGTTGTTTCACTTGAGATTTGGAAGAAGCAAGGCGCTCGAGCAATGACTCATAAACAAAAGACAACAAAGGGCAACACATAGAAAAATATATATTGATCATTGGGAAGGATGATTTATAATGCGCGTTATCGGTGATTTTTTTCACTAATTTCATTATCTTTATTTCAATATTTTTACTGTTTTCACCATTATTATTATTTTCATAATAAATACTTTTACTATAACACCGTGTCCGACTTCTTTCTACGAAAAAAAATCTATGTAAATTCTAAATCTAACAAAATTATATTCTGAATCTGAGAATTGAAAAATTGTATTTACTTTTTTGAAGTTTTCAGACTCCATCT
>OZ038446.1:30292668-30365168 GCA_964036265.1 Daptonema setosum | reverse complement strand
CGAGAAATTGAAAAAAATGACTGACTGACTGACTGCCTGACTGACTGACTGACTGACTGACTGACTGACTTGCTGGCTGGTTGACCAACTTTCTGACTGACTGGCTGCGTGACTGACTGACTGCGTGACTGACTGACTGCGTCACTGACTGACTGACTGACTGACTGACTACTGACTGACTGACTGACTGACTGACTGACTGACCTACTGACTGACTGACTGACTGACTGACTGACTGACTGACTGACTGACTGACTCTGATTTTCAAAAATCAAATTCCCTTTCCCGTCCCGGTCCCGGTTTTTTTTCAAAAATCAAAGTCTCGGTCCCGTACCGGTCCCGGTTTTCCAAAGTCCCGAAGTCCCCGGGATTTCAAACCGGGACTTCTGTGTTGCAATAAAAGGCGAGTTACAACCAGTTTTTTTATGTACATACATCAATTTTTTTGTTTTTTTATTGATTTTTTTGCTTTGTATTTGATTGAACAACTTTCTGACTGACTGACTGCGTGACTGACTGACTGTGTCACTGACTGACTGACTGACTGACTGCGTGACTGACTGACTGACTGACTGACTGACTGACTAACTCGTTGGTACGCAAGTCGAGAAGTTAACAAGTCGGTTTTTTTACGTGGTTTACTGTTTAATTGACTGACTGACTGACTGACTGACCTACTGACTGACTGACTGACTGACTGACTGACTGACTGACTGACTGACTGACTGACTGACTGACTGACTGACTGACTGACTGACTGACTGACTGACTGACTGACTGACTGACTGACTGTCTGAATGACTGACTGAGTGACTGAGTGACTGACTGACTGACTGACTGACTGACTGACTGACTGACTGATTGGCTGATTGACTGACTAACTCGTTGGTACGCAAGTCGAGAATTTAACAAGTCTGATTTTTCTTTTTCTTTTTTACGTGGTTATTACTAGGGATGGGCACCGGGACGAAAAAAACGGGACTGGGACAACCGGGACCGGGACCGGGACCGGGACCGGTCCCAGTCCCGTCCCGGTCCCGGTTTTTCTCAAAAATCAAAGTCCCGGTCCCGTCCCGGTCCCGTCCCGGTCCCTTTTTTTAAATAAAATTCCCGGTCCCGTCCCGGTCCCGGTTTTTTTTCAAAAATCAAAGTCTCGGTCCCGTCCCGGTCCCGGTTTTCCAAAGTCCCGAAGTCCCTGGGACTTCAAACCGGGACTTCTGTGTTGCAATAAAAGGCGAGTTCCAACCAGTTTTTTATGTACATACCTAAATTTTTTTTTATTGATTTTTTTGCTTTGTATTTGATTAAATGTGTTCAAGAATCACACAAGACAACAGATAACGTAAAATAAAGAAAATAAATCACTCACTCGCCCACTACACCAAAGTTCCGTTTTTTTCACCCAGAATTTGCTTTGCTGTCCCGTTTTTTTCACCGGGACTTTGCCTTACTGTACCGGTTTTTGTCCCCTGGACTTTCCTTTGCTGTCCCGAATTTCAGTCCCGGTCCCGGTAAAAAAAGTCTCGGTCCCGTCCCGGTCCCGGATTTTTCCAAAAATCAAAATCCCGGTCCCGTATTTTTTCCAAAAATCAAAGTCCCGGTCCCGTCCCGGTCCCGGTTTTCATCAAAAATCTAAGTCCCGGTCCCGTCCGCATATTTACAGAAACTACAAAAAAATTGTCACCAGTAAACTTTTCTCAAAACTATGGTTTCGCACAAATGAACGAAAAAATTTTAAACTGAAAAACGTTTTTTTTTTTTATGAAAACGAAGCATAAATTAGAGAAAAAATAGGATTGCCTGTTATGAAGAAACTATCCCATTAGAGCGGTTTTGTTTGCATTTTAAGAAGTACATATTGTTTGTATGGCTTCGGCTTAGTAATTATCACAGACTGTTCCTTCTAAGCGAGATCGCCGAGTATGAGGCTAAGAGTTAGTTTTCAGTTTAGGCTTAGGATTAGGCTTAGGGTTTGAGAAGGGCTTGGGCGCGCCCTTCTTCAAAGGCTAAGCCTAAGCCTAAACCTACACTGAAACCTAAGTTTTATGCCCCCGCCTTGGACCGTTAGCACCGCGAAGCGGAGGTGTCCAACGTGGTTTTTCATGTCACCACAAGCCGAACCGTTAGCCATAACCTAAGAGGTAAAACACTCATGTTTTCATAACATGTATTTTTCATGGAAATATGTTGATTATCAAAATGTTGAAATTAATTTTTTGAAATTAAATTCTAACTTTGAACGTTATTTTAACCATTCAATAATCAACGTATTCCAATGAAAAATACATGAAAAAAATCAGCAAAGCAAGCTTAATTTTATGACAATAAAAATTCCAACAAACAAATTAAATTTTTGTTGTTGATATTTTTGAAAAAAAAATTCATTTGTTCACTTGTTCGAAACCATGTATCTATTCAGGGAAAAGATTTACTGCCGTAACTTTTTTTTGTAGTTTCTGGGAATATGCGTCCCGTCCCGGTCCCGGTGCCCATCCCTAGTTATTACCTATAATTTTCTGATCACGGCGCCTTATGATTGAGAATATTTTGTTGTGTGCCTTGCTCGAGAAATTGAAAAAAAAATGACTGACTGACTGACTGCCTGACTGACTGACTGACTGACTGACTGACTTGCTGGCTGGTTGACCAACTTTCTGACTGACTGACTGCGTGACTGACTGACTGCGTCACTGACTGACTGACTGACTGACTGCGTGACTGACTGACTGACTGACTGACTGACTGACTGACTGACTGACTGACTGACTGAATGACTGACTGACTGACTGACTGACTAACTCGTTGGTACGCAAGTCGAGAAGTTAACAAGTCGTTTTTTTCTTTTTTTTTACGTGGTTTACTGTTTAATTGACTGACTGACTGACCTACTGACTGACTGAATGACTGACTGACTGACTGACTGACTTACTGACTGACTGACTGACTGACTGACTGACTGACTGACTGACTGACTGACTGACTGACTGACTGTCTGAATGACTGACTGAGTGACTGAGTGACTGACTGACTGTATGACTGACTAACTGACTAACTCGTTGGTACGCAAGTCGAGAAGTTAAAAAGTCGTTTTTTTTATTTTTTACGTGGTTATTACCCTTGATTTTTTTGTCACGGCGCCTTATGATTGACAGACTGACTGACTGACTGACTGACTGACTGACTGACTGACTGATTGACTGACTGACTGACTGACTGACTGCGTGACTGACTGACTGAGTGACTGAGTGACTGACTGTCTGACCTACTGACTGACTGACTGACTGACTACTGACTGACTGACTGACTGACTGACTGACTGACTGACTGACTGACTGAGTGACTGACTGACTGACTGACTGAGTGACTGACTGATTGACTGACTGACTGACTGACTGACTGCGTGATTGACTGAATGCCGGACTGACTGATTGACTAACTGACTAACTCGTTGGTACGCAAGTCGAGAATTTAACAAGTCTGTTTTTTTTTCTTTTTTACGTGGTTATTACCTTTGATTTTCTGATCACGGTGCCTTATGATTGAGAATATTTTGTTATGTGCCTTGCTCGAGAAATTAAAAAAAAATGACTGACTGACTGACTGCCTGACTGACTGACTGACTGACTGACTGACTTGCTGGCTGGTTGACCAACTTTCTGACTGACTGACTGCGTGACTGACTGACTGCGTCACTGACTGACTGACTGACTGACTGACTACTGACTGACTGACTGACTGACTGACTGACTGACCTACTGACTGACTGACTGACTGACTGACTGACTGACTGACTGACTGACTGACTGACTGACTGACTGACTGACTGACTGACTGACTGTCTGAATGACTGACTGAGTGACTGAGTGACTGACTGACTGACTGACTGACTAACTGACTAACTCGTTGGTACGCAAGTCGAGAATTTAACAAGTCTGATTTTTTTTCTTTTTTACGTGGTTATTACCTATGATTTTCTGATCACGGTGCCTTATGATTGAGAATATTGTATTGAAAAAAATGACTGACTGACTGACTGCCTGACTGACTGACTGACTGACTGACTGACTGACTTGCTGGCTGATTGACCAACTTTCTGACTGACTGACTGCGTGACTGACTGACTGCGTCACTGACTTTACGGGGCTTAAAACACGTGTTAATGGTGTCTAACATGTACTAAGTCCCCCGATGCGAGAAGTGGATTTTTCTGGAAAAAATTAAATTTTCTGCTAAATTTTACGTTTTTTTTTGTTCAAAATTTCTTTCAGTTGTTCAAATGATCACCAAATTAACATAACTAACTAGATCGTTAAATTAGCTATTGATTCAACGCAATTTTTTTGAAAATTGACCTAGTTTTGATGGTTTAAATGGCGGATGATGAGCTCAGATCGTGTGTTTTCGAAATGTTCGAAAATTTTTCATAGGGGTCATGTTCAGAGGGTCATAAAAATGGATCTAAGCAATTTTGAGGTCTGAAACTGTTCACCATATCTTAAAATGACCTGAATAATTGTATGTTTTTATATCATAAATTCATGTTTGAACTTTTGTTCTAAGATAAATACGCTCGAGAAAGCATTTCTAGACGTTTATCTAAGTTTAGAAGACAATACAAGATAAAATCGAAAAAAACTAAACAAGCGAGCAGCAAATTTAATCACCAAAATCTGGCCAGGCCTTGTAGAGTATGGGTTGTGTGTCCATGCCAAACTGTGCCAGACAAGTGCGGTGAATGTAACTGTACTCGGAACAGTGACCGCAGAACAGTACCTCCTTCGAGTACATCCAATAACCTGTCAATTAAACAATCGATGTTTATTATTCACTTCGAGTACATAGTCTCATTAGTTAGTGATTGATGGTTTGCAAGTGATGAGTCCCGGCCATCAATCTAGGTGAGTCTTGCAGAAGGGACGAAACTCTTAGGTACTAACCTTCTCTAAGTTAGATTTTCAGCCTAGGTCCCCCTTTCCTAATAAAAAAAACAAGAAAAAAATGCCCAAAAGCATACGAAGTTACTAATATGGTTCTTCTTAGGGCTAATCGTTAAAAAGTCAGAAACAATAAATCGATGACGGTACAACTAATTTTCATTTTATAAACTCCGCGGCTGATGACAAGGAAATTTTTATGCTTAACATTAGGAATAAGACGAGTAAAAGTCAGGCCTGATGATTACTCATTGCAAGAACCATATTCCGGCCTTTTCACAAAACTTTTGTTTCTAGTAACTGCCAACTGACTTTAAACAATTTACAGGCTAGATTTTTTTCAATAGCCTGTTTTTAAATTTAGGTTGTTCAATGATAACAAAAGTTTATTTATTAAAAAATTATTTTTTTTTCAGTTCTATGTAAGTTTTTGGACACGCTTTGTGAGTTGTGACTGGATTCAAAGTGTATTTATGTGTCTCTTCCATAGTGATACATTTTCGTCTTGATAAAGATGAATGCTGAATGTTATAAGATAATTTTGGCATCGAAAACTAACAAATTTTCAGGCTTATTTTATTATAGTTTTTGTTAGTTACTTTTATTTGGTTCTTCGACTTAAATGAGTACATAAAAATGTAATTACATACAAATGTAATACATATATGTAGGATATGTATATGTAGGTTTCCAAGTCTTTAATTGTATTAGAGTGAACCCGTTGCTACGCAACTGTTTTTTTTAATTGTAGTAAACTCAACTATTGTATTAAAACTTTTTGCGGTTATCTCTATCTAGTCTCTTCGTATTGACATCAGTTTTCTCGTGCGATTTTACATGTCATTGACCATCTTTTTTCCTGTTAGGGATGACATTTCATTTGTCGGGTCCAGAACGTTGAAAATGGTGTCAGCAAGTTAAGCCGAACGGATTAAAAAAATTTTTACTCTAATTGCCAAACAAAAAATTGCTTTTTGAAATTTAGATTTCTTTTTTAAATGCAGCTCGAATTACAGCTGAGTGATTTATTTTTTTTATTTTTTACGACGTTTAATTACATTTTCATCTTGAAACATTTTAAAAACTAGTTCAATGGGTATTATAGGACAAAATAATCCCGAATTATGCGATAAACGATGAAGTAAAAAAGTTGATTCAATATGACCGCTGGATTCTTGAATTAACTCAACCCGCTCATGCACTCAAAATCAACGTTCTGAGTGCTATTTTGTCCGGCGGTTCTATCGGGCTTTTTCTTTGATACAACTGTATAGTCCATTTATCGAGTTAAGTTATCATTTTCATTTGTCCAAAAATTTCCGTCACGAATTTTGTGTTCAAATTCGTGGGGTTTCCTGTGTAATCAAGGCAAACTTACCAAGCTCAGCACAAATTAAAACAATCATAATTTTGGAACTTGAAATTCTGTCAGAATGATTAACTCAATAAATGGACTATAACTGGTGACATACACATGAAGATTTATTCAAATCGTGGCTACCGCAAATCAAGGTAGCTAATGATTTGAAACGACGGTCAGTCAAGCTGATGGTGGCCAATCACGCTGGGCACTTTACGTGCGTTCAGATCACTTCACTGAATTGGACGGACATATTGGAACCACAGTGTGGCCGGTGCTGTCCTCCGATTTTACCAGTTTTTATTACTGGTTTTGCGGACATTTCACATTTCGAACAACTTGCTTATTCAGACTAAATTAACAAAGTGGAAGGAATAAAAAATAATCTCGAACATTGCGGCAGAATCCCGATTGGAAGCACTATTCGCTTTCAAAACCCGTAAGGAAAATCCGGTGGTCATATCAATTCAGACTTCTTTTTTTCATTGTTTCTCACATGAATATACGTGTTGTAAAAACACCCTTTAATTGGCTTTGAAGATGTTTCAAAAATTTATGTTTTTTTCACTCGACTGTAATTCGAGTAATTGAAATCAACGAAACAAGGGTAGGTCGCTAGGCCTAATCAAGGGTAGGCCGCAAGACCTAACCTTGAATATGGTACGAAAGCTTTTTTGCGGTTATCTCTATCTAACCTTTTCGTATTGACAATTTTATGAATGAACGTAATGTTAACGTCATGTTAATGTCATAACGAATGTTAATGTCAACGCACGTAATTGTTATCAAACACACAAATCGTGTACACCCTGGACTTTGAGCCTGTTATAGTTAGTATACGAACAACTGTATGTGTAATCTGCATCTGTGTAATCTGTGTAATTTATTATTAAGTGGCATGATATTATAAGTGTACACCAACCGGCCTGTTCCATGATCTTCATGGTTTTGACAATGTTGGCGGTTTTCGTTCCGTGTGCTTCTATGAACACTTGGCAGATTGGCACTACCGGACCCTCAAATAAAAAAAAACAAGCTGTCACTTTTCCACTTCTTTTTTTGTATTATGAGCCCCAGTCAGTAAGAATCGACGAAGTTTTTTTTTCGTTCAATCATCACCGTTCTCAGTGAAGACCTAAATTAAATTTTCAAATTTGATCCCTGATATAAAATACAGTGAAAAATTGTTCGAGTCTTACACATATTTTGTGAAAATTTTCAACGAATTTTATTGGCCACAACTTTTTGTTCTCGATTGAGCTTGCTTTTCGCCTTTTTTGCAATTTTGCAATGTTACTAGAAAAAGTTTTGGATTGTTCTGTGGGGAAAATGCGAACGTGAGTTGTGTTCGCAACGTTCTTTTGATCATCTGGATAAAATGAATATGTGCCCTAATTCCAGTTGAATAGTTTCCAGACCCGTTTATTGCATCGCGCACAACCACCAGCCAGTATTACGGCAGGCAGCGGATAATATAATAAAATCATTCCTCGTAGTGGAGAGTTTTACAAAAAAATTATGAAGAGTGATTTTCTCTCTTTAACCCTTGTCTTCATGTTTTTTTGTAAAAATCAATATACATATATTTAGTGCCTAAAATCCGTTAATATTATTTTTTCGTCCGCTACTGATTAAAATTGAGGTTAACAATTTTTCGAAAAGAACCCTTTTTGAAAATTTCACGGATTATTTTTTAAAGTCTCTAACAGTACCTGTTTTATATCGGGCATCAAACTGAAAAGTTCCGCATTCCAGAAAGTTTAATCGTGTCGAACTGTCGAACTACCACAGTGTTTAGCGCCAAATAACTTGCTTAAAATATTTAGTCGAATCCGGCTCTCGCTGAGTACCGATAACGATTTCGAGCTTTAGCGAAGTAAACTGCTCAGAGGGTCAGGTATTTTCTTTTAGTTTAGCACATAATTTCGCTAAGGCAGTGGAAGCAAAAACTAAACCGGACTTTTCAGTGGGACAGCCTGTAGTTTTTTCTAGCGTGCAATAGCAGACAGGTTGTATTTACCTTTCCATTCTGCATGATGGGTGGAATGATGGTGTACTCGGCACCCTCGATGTCAATTTTGAGCACATGTACCTGTTTGTGCCCGAACTCTTGACGCAGTGAGTCGAAGGTGGCCGTCTTGGAGGCGGGGTCGGCAGCTGCACCCAGCTTGTACGCGCGAAACGTGAACCTTCATGTTCATCAGATCTTCTGTTTCACAATCACGTAAGATTCAAAAGGTAAGTACGAAATGTAAACATATAAATTTTAAGATATTTTCGAGATGCAATCAGAAAATTGCCAACCGAGGATCACCGCTCGGAAACAAGTTGGCGTAACTGGCGTTTGGATCAATCGAGTAGGTTTTGCACGTGGGCTTGAGATATAGCAACTCCTGCAAGATGTAATTTTAGAGAACCCACCGATTTTTTTAAGTTTACAGTTTTTATCAAAAATCTGGGAAACGAACCCGGACCACTCGCATGCTAGGCTCATACACTGTGCTACTAAGCCGATGCAACTGAGCTCCATACATACAGTATACCCGACTATAACTGGCTCGCTACGCTTGCATGCTCTCTACAGCTTATGCTACAACACGTGCAGGAAGAATCATTGAAAATTCCCCTGAATCGCTTTTCCTCGCTCCGCTCTGACAAGCCAGTCTTACGATAGGTTATCGGGGACTCGCAGACAGCAAAACATTACATGGAACAGTAATATTGCTCGAAAAAAACAAGTTCGAATAATCTGTGGAGTTTGTAAGTAATCATGCCTGCATGATACAAAATATATTATGATCTTTCATTCATTGAAAGTGTTACCATACTGTAGCTCATGGTGACTTGTCAAAACCTTGGCTGACTACAGTCTCTGTGGGCAAGTGAGTCTGACGGGGGGACCAATTTTTGTGATTTAACGATTTTCTCAATTCTCCGGGCATCGTTGATTGTTGATCAGTAATGCATGCATGATAATACGTTTCCCTGACAAACAAAGTAAGGATGTCATACGTATAGATGCTTCAGTGAACCTTCAAAATAACATAAATAGAGCTAGAAGGCTGATAATTACCAAAAATCCAATAATTCTAGGTTTGCCAAAAATAATGAAATTTCAACGTTGTAAGCCAGCAAAGAGGGGTGAATAGGACATGTCGTGCGTTATGAAATATTTCATTGTAATTTATTGAAAATGAAACTTCCTGTAACGTTAAAACTGGTGTTAATTGATTTGAACAGTCGTTTTCATAGAATTTCGACTGAAACTCAAGAATCTCTGTTGTTAGTAAATAAACGGTGGAAAAATACCGTCGTCCTATTCAATCGTTCAAATGGATTCGAATGTGATCACTAGTTAGTTAGTTTTACAGATTTGCAGTTGATTTTTTTTCCTAAGTCAACTCTGGGTTTGTACATTCGTTTACCCAAAGTCTCAAAACGTGAAAAAAAGATTTGTTTCGTATGATACCAAATTGAATTTGAACACTTCTATGTATACAAGATGAACCCACGGTGGCGATTTAGTTTCTCTAACATTACTACTTCCAATATCAAGATTTTCTGAGCAGTAGAAAGCAGTTCATAATAGCAAGTTTAAACCTTGTTTTCCCACCACGGAAATGAGCGAGTGAATGAAGGATCGAACGAGTGAATCCCTAAGTGAATACGGGAGTTGTGGTACAACTGAGTGTTACCAAATACGAATATGTGTTACATAAGTACAGTGAGTATGCAAAATAAGTTGGACACACTTTTTGCAACGGATCTGAATTCTGAACATTTGGGAACAAGCAACAAAAAAATGCCCTGAAGGCATGGGGAGTAACGAATATGGTTCAATCCTGGCAAGTCCAATCGTGAAAAAGTATGAGACAAGAGAGTTATGGTATCATACTCTAAATATTCTGATCGTGAAAAAGTAGGAAACAAGATTTGTGAAGAATCACGAAAATAGTTTGTACATCATTAAATCAATAATTAAACCAAATTACACGAAAAATATTTGGAACTTTTCGGTGAAAACTAAATACTCTTTATTCCGTCCAGCTCTTTGTGAGCATGGGTCATTTTCTTCGGTTAGTGTGACGGGTCTGCCACGAAACTTTTCTTTATTTTCGTTTCAATTCAATAACGACGAAATTTTTTCTAAAATATATTTTTTTTAATTGATCTTTAGTGTTTTCATTTTTTAAATGGGATTGCCTGAGAAAATCTACAGTTTGGCGTCGACGAAAAAAAATTGAGCTGTTAGCGGTTTTAGAACCACTATATAGTGGGTAGTAATCGACCATAGTATTAGGGTTCACAGATGTTTCATTCCCGAAAACGAGGACTTTGCAATTTTTAAAATTAAAATTTCAGAAATCTGAAAAAAGTTTTTTTTTGTCTTTGAACGGCCATATAAAAAGATAGCAGAGACATAATGTTCTGAAAAATTACTAAGTTGTTCTATGTTTTATTGCGGTCATTTTGAGCTTTACAACGCTTAATTTAACTAAAATTTCTATATAAATATTTTTCGAATTGTACCGTTTGTTCGGTTATCCAGGTGATTATATTCAAGGATATTTCCTATCTTAGCTTGACGTATTCAGAATATGACTTATAGCCCACGAGTTAGCCCAATACATTTTCTTCAGAACCTACTGGTGCCACCCCCCCCCCCCATCGTCTTCTTTTAGAATGAAAAATTCAATTTTCTGAAAACTCGTCAGAATTGAGATTTTTCAATTTTTAATACCAATCATGCAAATAAAGAATGGTGAACTTTGGTCTTTTGAAACCTAAACAGCCTTGCTCGCCGTGTTTTTAGCTTCATTTTCAGCTATAACAGTAGTAAATTTGATACTTTTTCAATATCTGAAAATGCAGATGAATGTTGAAAACTCGGGTATATTAGCTGTAAATAATTAATGTCAAACTTCCATGTATTTATTTTCTTGAACGATTTATGCAAAGATATTGAGACACGACTATTCACATTTATTTATTGAAGTTCTGGCTACAAATTCAACACAAGAAACCACAATTATGAACTTTTAAATGTGTTATTGAAATGACTTGATACCCGTTGGTAGAACCTTCATTATCAGAAAAAATTCTCACACTTTTTCAGTTTTTGCTCTAGATGGCTGTCTAATAGTTGAAATGTCGATATTTTGTCATAAGTTTGTTATATGTTTATGGCGGTCATTTTGAGTCTAAAAACGCAAAAATTAACCGAAAATCCTAGTTTTAAAATTTCATGAATTTTACCCCGTTTGGTCACTTATCCAGGTGGTTATATTCAAGGAGATTTCCTATCTTAGCTTGACGTATTCAGAATATGACCTATAGCGCACGAGTTAGCCCAATACATTGTCTTCACAACCTACTGGTGCCAACCCCCCCCCCCCCCCCCCCAACATCGTCTTCATTTAGACTGAACAATTCAATGTTCTGAAAATTCGTCAAAATTGAGATCTTCCATTTTTTCATTCATGAAAAAAACAATTTATGGTGATTTACAGTCTTCTGAAACCTTAACAGCATTTTTTTCTTATTATCAGCTTCATTTTTAGCTATAACAGTGGTTAAATTTACCATTTTCAACATCTGAAAGTGCAAATGAATGTTGCGCACTCGGGTATATTAGTTGCAAATAATTAATGTCAAACTTCCATATATTTTTTTATTGAACCATTTATGCAAAGACATTGTTACACGACTATTCAAAATTGTTTATTGATGTTCTGGCTACGAGTTCAACACAACACAATAAACCACAATTATGAACTTTTTAATAAGGTATTGAAATGACATGATACACGTTAGGGCCATCGTTATAAAAAAATCGTTATTTCACACTTTCTTCAGTTTTTGATCCTGAGAGCTGTCTAATAGTTTAAATGTCCACATCATAAGTTTTTTATACGTTTATGGCGGTCATTTTGAGCCTAAAAACGTAAAAATTTTTCGAAAATCCTATGTTGGAATTTCATGAGTTTTACCGTTTGTTCGCTTATCCAGGTATATATTACTAAGAGGCGCTTATATTCAAGGCGATTTCCTATCTTAGCTTGACGTAGTAAGAATATGAGATATAGCGCACGAGTTAGCCCAATACATTGTCTTCACAACCTATAACTTGTCTCATACTTTTTCACGATTGGACTTGCCAGGATTGAACCATAATCGTTACTCCCCATGCCTTCATGGCATTTTTTGTTGCTTGTCTTTAAGTTTCAGGTGATTATATTCAAGGATATTTCCTATCTTAGCTTGACGTATTCAGAATATGACTTATAGCCCACGAGTTAGCCCAATACATTTTCTTCAGAACCTACTGGTGCCACCCCCCCCCCCCACATCGTCTTCTTTTAGAATGAAAAATTCAGTTTTCTGAAAACTCGTCAGAATTGAGATTTTTCAATTTTTAATACCAATCATGCAAATAAAGCATGGTGAACTTTGGTTTTTCAAAACCTAAACAGCCTTGCTCGCCGTGTTTTTAGCTTCATTTTCAGCTATAACAGTAGTAAATTTGATACTTTTTCAATATCTGAAAATGCAGATGAATGTTGAAAACTCGGGTATATTAGCTGTAAATAATTAATGTCAAACTTCCATGTATTTATTTTCTTGAACGATTTATGCAAAGATATTGAGACACGACTATTCACATTTATTTATTGAAGTTCTGGCTACAAATTCAACACAATAAACCACAATTATGAACTTTTAAATGTGGTATTGAAATGACTTGATACCCGTTGGTAGAACCTTCATTAACAGAAAAAATTTTTCACACTTTTTCAGTTTTTGCTCTTGGCTGTCTAATAGTTGAAATGTCCATATTTTGTCATAAGTTTGTTATATGTTTATGGCGGTGATTTTGAGTCTAAAAACGCAAAAATTAACCGAAAATCCTAGTTTTAAAATTTCATAAATTTTACCCCGTTTGGTCACTTATCCAGGTGGTTATATTCAAGGAGATTTCCTATCTTAGCTTGACGTATTCAGAATATGACCTATAGCGCACGAGTTAGCCCAATACATTGTCTGCACAACCTACTGGTGCCAACCCCCCCCCCCCCCCCCCACATCGTCTTCTTTTAGACTGAAAAATGCAATGTTCTGAAAATTCGTCAAAATTGAGATCTTCCATTTTTTCATTCATGAAAAAAAAACAATTTATTGTGAGTTACAGTCTTCTGAAACCTAAACAGCATTTTTTCTTATTATCAGCTCCATTTTTAGCTATAACAGTGGTTAAATTTACCATTTTCAACATCTGAAAGTGCAAATGAATGTTGCGCACTCGGGTATATTAGTTGCAAATAATTAATGTCAAACTTCCATATATTTTTTTATTGAACCATTTATGCAAAGACATTGTTACACGACTATTCAAAATTGTTTATTGATGTGCTGGCTACGAGTTCAACACAACACAATAAACCACAATTATGAACTTTTTAATAAGGTATTGAAATGACATGATACACGTTAGGGCCATCGTTATAAAAAAATCGTTATTTCACACTTTCTTCAGTTTTTGATCCTGAGAGCTGTCTAATAGTTTAAATGTCCACATCTTAAGTTTTTGAAGCCAGGATTGAACCATAAACGTTACTCCCCATGCCTTCATGGCGTGGGGAGTAACATTTTGTTGCTTGTCTATAAGTTTCTTCATGAACAAATTCTATTTAGACTGTATAAAGGTCACAAACGCTTAATGAGCTGAATAAAATCATAGGATTTTTGAACTTCAACCCTGCAATAACTTTAGATTTTTGAGTATTGAGGTACAGAACAAAATCGTGAGCACCGGGTTCGTTAGCGAACCCCTTTTTTCTTATACATAGAATAAGTCATTACATGTTGACAGCATGACGTAAAAAAGTCCCAGAACAAAAATATATAGAATTAAAAGTTGCCTTACGTTTTCTAAAATTGACCGTTGTAGTTCGAGAGCAGTGTATAATATCACATATGTTACAATTTACCATTTTCGTTGTTTTTGATTTTTTGGGGTATTGAACCCAGAACCACCCGTGTAACATGCAAACCCACTATCCACTTGACTACCTTGGCCAAAACTATTATATAAATTGGTTTGAATCATCAAACCTAGTTTCCAATCATAAATTTATCATAACATCTACTGTGAAAGTGTCTTCAAAATCTGACTATTATTAGGTTAGCGCCGTTGAGGAGGTGTACTTGACAACGAACGCTATGTACCATGTAACTCTTGAAAAAAAATTCCTCACTTCCAGACCACTTATAATACGGTTTTGAGATGTTTTAATGATATCGGTTCAAATCTACAAACAAAAAAATTAATTGAAAAAAAATTATCTGAAAAAAAATTTTTGAGCCGTTTTTTCATTCTTATACTTTTTGACGGATCATGAAAATTTGTCTAAAGGTACTGATCAAGTTTAAAAAAAAATTTGTTAGAAGTGTTTTCCCTCTAAACATCTTGTTGAAATCAAGTTTGTCATGTTTCTGTATAAGTAAAAATTTTGGAATCCGATGTGGCTGAAACATCGTGAATGAGGAAACTTGATTTTTCCTGTTGACGGCTCATAAACATTTTTTTTCAGTATAGGGAATGAATCATCTTTTCTGCTTTGGATACAGCTTCAGTCACTCTAAACATTCTATCAATATGAATGACTTCAATAATTAAAACCTGGCAATAATCTAAGTTTCAAATGGGCAAAAATCGTCAACAAGGTATACATTTTAAAATATCTGTTTTCGGAAATTTTAGAAATTACAATGGTTTTATTGGAAAATGGGTCGTGAAAGGTCATAATGGAATTCGATTTCGTGTCGAATGGGTTTATTTTGAAGATCATTCGGACTCTGGTCATGTTAGTAATTTAGCTTTCCTGAACAATTTCCCAAATTTTTTCCTCTTGACAGTTTTGCGTGTTTCTTGATAATGGGAAGTTAAATAGCGGATCATACGAAGACATGTGTCGTCACATTCAATAACAATTTCGTTGTGATCGGACCACCCTATCATAGCGGACCACATGCTCATACAACAATTATTTCACCATTTTGCCTGCGATTTTTGAATTTTTTTTCATCAAATTCCTCAAAAATAGTGAAAAGCTTCGTCCGATCTGCGGGACACTCCGGAAATCGTGTCCTGGGCTTGATTTTGGCCTATGTACCAATTTTCAGACGTATCCGTTCGGCCCAACTTGCTGACACCATCTTGGCTTGATAAAAAAAACGGAAAATCGCATTTTCATCGTTTTTGGACCTTTAAAATGAATATTTATCCCTATCAAGTGAAAAATAACCAGGAAGATGTAAAATCGCACGAGAAAACCGATGAAACAGACTAGAAGTTGATACGAAAAGGATAAATCGAGAAACCCGCAAAAAAACTTATTTTAATTGAACCATATTAAGGGTTAGGCCTAGCGGCCGTCCCTTGATTCAGCATTTAATCGTTAATACTGCAAATCATTGACCCAAGCTTGTAGACGTTGTGCAAAAAAATCTATGTGAAAATGTTTGACCCTAAAAATTAAAAAAAAATCTGAAACAAATATAATTTAGAGTACGATGTGGGGGGGGATTGCACCCTTTCATTTTTCAGTACAGGTGGTTGGCCATCTCTGGATACGAATGATTTTCTTTAATCATCTCGCCCAGTGGAAATTTTGCGATTAGAAAAACTGCCTAATTTGAAAAAAAATCTATTATTTCTTTTTCTCCGAAGGACATTCTATTTAGGAAAAAGATGTAATCGTGACTAATCGAGCTCAAACGTTGCATACTTATTTGGGCCATACAACTTCTGTATTTCTAATTGCAAGCATTCAAGGTTGCTGGATTGTGTCGCTCTTTAACAAAATTGTACCGAGCACCAGTTTTCTCATGACATGGAAGGATGTTTTCAGTAATAATTTTGTATCGGGATTGTAGAAACACGCAATAAGTGGTGTTGAAACATGATATCAAAAATTTATGTCGCAAAACTATGCAAATTTCATTATTTTTCCTATAGTATATATTTTTTTCAAAATCGGTCAATAACTATAATATTTAGAGTTCGATTTTAAAAAGGTGGGTAAGTTTAACGAGTTGAGATTATGAGTTAATGGTTATCCCATATTGTATCGGGCAATCAATAAAAAAGGATACCGGTCGTTTCCCCGAAAATATTTTTCCCAAAAATCGTTTTACCGAAAATTGGTTTACCGAAAATTGGTTTACCGAAAATCTGTTTACCGAATACACATTCCCCGAAATGCTGTTTTAACGAACATTATTTCACCGAAAGTATTTTCTCCGAATGAGTTTTTCGCCGAAAACTTTTTCTCCAAAAACAGTTGTACCGAAAAAATTGGGTCAAACGTCTTTTGCGTGAAACTTGTTTTTATACAGCTGGTAACCAACATTTTAGTATATTTTATTCTATATACCCGCTACGCTATGAATTTTAAAACGCGTTGCCTGAGATAATCTACAGGTTGATGGGAATTGTGGCCCCTCTTATCAAAATTGAGTTCTATAGCGTTTTGGAACTACCCAGGGTAGTGTAACATTTCTGTAAGACCGTTCGGCTCAAAACCGCTTATTTTCAGAAAAATCGAGATTTAAAGATTTTTGACCATGCCCATTTTTTTACATGCGACGACGCAACTTTAAACGACTGCCCTGCACGATATAGAGTTCGCCTGACTGAACCGATAACATATTATGAAACTAGACTTTAATGCGCTCAGTTTGAGCCTTATTTGGTGGTTTTTGGATAATTTTTTGGGTATGTGACATCAGCTCAAACTTTTTGTATGTTAATTGACAAGATTACGTGATTTGAGAGCGTGGCTTAGCGCTCATGTTGCTGATGGCTGATTGGCTGACTCTTTAGCGAATCGATCCTGATTGGCGGACTCTTTAGCGAAGACTGTCGGCGCTGACAATACATTATAAAAGGTGGGCATTTTTTTGATTATGTCATTCCTGCATCGGATCTTCTGGAACTTTATCGTCGGTTCATCGTAATATATCCTTACGGCACAAATGAAATGAAATCGATCTTTTTCATCGAAAATTCAACAATTTAAAATGGGACTGAATCTGATTTGGGGGTTTTGCTAATTTAAATACATTCCAATCAATTGAACGAAAGCTAGGTATGCTAGGCGAGTCGAATACCGTGCATTTGAAATGAAGTTTATATGACGAAGAATTATGAAATTAATCGATTAAATGGTATCGATATACCTTCCGGCATATGCTAGATTTCTTATTTTAAATATTTTCGTTAATTTTTCAAACGCATATATTTTTTCACGCATAGTGCTTAAAACGCGTTGCCTGAGAAAATCTACAGGTTGTGGCCCGGCCCCTCTTATCAAAATTGAGTTCTATAGCGTTTTGGAACCACCCAGGGTAGTGTAACATTTCTGTAAGACCGTTCGGTCCAAAACCACTTATTTTCAGAAAAGAATTTCGAGATTTTAAGATTTTTGACCATGCCCATTTTTCAACATGCGACGACGCAACTTTAAACGGCTGCCCTGAACGATAGAGAGCTCGCATGACTAAACCGATAACATATTATGAAACTAGACTTCAATGTGGTCTTTGGATAATATTTTGGATATGTGACATGAGCTCAAACTTTTTGTATGTTAATTATTTTGACGAAAATCGTCAAATCGGAGTTGAAAAGTGAATATAAAAATTTGTGCGCGCCGGATCCAGCCAAACCGAGTATGACACAATGTACCCAGATGATAGGTCGTCCGAATGAAACACACCCACCCACCCCCCCCCCCCCCCATACCCCTTCATTTTCGAGTTAAGAGCCAATTTTTACAAAAAATCGCAAAAAAATGAGATTTTCGCCGTTTTATCGTTTTTGACCAATATTTAGCAGTTCATGTGTACCTGAAATGTTGTGCTCTCAGTTCCTCAGCATAACCCGATTTTCAAGCGGTCCTGAATATTGGTCAAGAACGATAAAACGGCAAAAATCGGGTTTTTTGCGATTTTTTGTAAAAATTGGTTAATAACTCGAAAATGAAGGGGTATGTGGGGGTAAAATGAGCGCAGTGAAGTCTAGTTTCCTAATATGTTATCGGTTCAGTCATGTGAACTCTCTATCATTTTGTGGCAAATGTGTAAATTTGTAAAAATGACTCCAAAAACCGATCATTTTTATCATTTTACTGGTTTATTCCATGCTACGTCAGTAAAGCACAATCAGGATAACTCGTATGCAGCATTTTATGAAAGTTAGGTGACATAAGGTACCACAAACATCCGAAATCACATAAATTTTCACTGTTTTTCTACAACATATGGTGAATTTCGAATCCGAACGAACTCTATGTCAGTTATTCGTCTGGTTGAAACACAGTTATCGGGGTTATGCTGAGGAACTGAGGGCATAACATTTCAGGTACATATGAACTGTTAAACATTGGTCAAGAACGATAAAACGGCGAAAATCGCTTTTTTTCGCGATTTTTTGTAAAAATTGGCTTATAACTCTAAAATGAAGGGGTATGTTGAGGGGGGGGGGGGGGGGGTGTGTTCCATTCGGACGACCTATCATCTGGGTACAATGTGTCATACTCGGTTTGGCTGGATCCGGCGGGCACAATTTTTTATATTCACTTTTTCAACTCCGATTTGACCATTTTCGTCAAAACAAATAACATACAAAAAGTTTGAGCTGATGTCACATATCCAAAAAATTATCCAAAAACCACAAAATTGGCCAGAACCCGGGCCACTACAGTCCTCCGAACCCCAAACGATTTCCACATTTCCACATCTCAGTTGAACACTTTTCCTGATACCCAAATAAAACATTCGACGAAAACTCTGTTTTTGAGACTCTCGATTTCTCAATCGATCTTTTCAAAAATTATGTAGTGTGAAATGAAATGTGAATTTAATATAAACTAATGATCGAAACGAGTAAATAAAAAACACACGAATAAACTTCAAAAAAAATGTTTTATAAATGTTTTTTTGTCAATCAAACCCCAACGCTTTTCGATAGCCACCGAAACGACAACAATGGGTCAGTGTAAACCTGACTATAATAATGCTCTTTTCTGCAGTTGTTCACGGTATAGCTCGTGGTGACATTATCTACCACGCTGAACAACGCCGCTTCGCGGTGCTCGGACACTCGGCCTAAGGCCGAAGCCTAACATTAGGTTATAGGGGGTTAACGAACAGTAAAGCTTTGCATGAACATTTAAAACCTTGTCACGTCGAGCTGTACCAATAACCATATAGAGACACCATCCAATCGGTTCAAAGTCAGGACTCAAGTCAGTTCTAAATCTCTTCATTGACAGAAAAATACAAACACGTTTTGAGTGAATTTTGTTTTCTGAAAATACATTAAAATCATCATAAACCCATATATTTAAAAGTGGTTTCATATAAAAATTAACAAAAAAAGTAGGTCAGTCAACAAATCAAAAAATTATACTTTTATGCAGTTAACCGAAGACAGTGATCCGCCAAAACGCCCCACAAGCGGAATTTCCATTATTTGTCATGATGCTCGAGTAAACCGAAAAAAACGGTTTTGGTCTATTTTTGAGGTCAACTTTGAGGGGAAATCCCCAAAATGTCCTACCACGAAAATAGCTGAGTATAGGCTCAATCGAAAGACCGTGTTCCCGTCTTTCGATCTCAGTCGGTCAGAGCGAGCGGATTCCGGATCTGCTTGAGATATGTAGAGACGAAAATCGCTGTTGCGATACGATCTGGTCTGTTCTACCGCAACTCCAAGAATCAGATTCGATTTTCGTCTCTAAATTTCTAAAGGCGTTTCCGGAATCCGCTCGCTCTGACCGAGTGCAATCGGAGGACGGGAACATGTTCTTTCGATTGAGCCTAAACTCAGCTATCTTCGTGGTAGGCCATTTTGGGGATTTTTTCTTAAAGTTGACCCAAAAAATGGACCAAAACCGTTTTTTCCGGTTTACTCGAGCACCATGACAAATAATGGAAATTCCGCTTGTGGGGCGTTTTGGCAGATCACTGTCTTTAGTTTAATGAATAAATGTTGAATAATAAAAAAATTTTACTGACCGACATTTTGAACGGTATTTGCGAACCTTATATGAAACCACCCCTGAGTTTGATAACGATTATGATCAAGTGTGAGTACCTCGATTCAATAAATTTTCAGATTTGAATTTATGGACAGTTTTTCGACGGGCGACGGAGAGAGTTTGAGTTTGGATTAAATAAACATGAAAATGCAACTAAACATAATTAACAGTAAGGATCATTCAGGGCACCTACAAGGGTACATACATACATATATAAACCGCAATCATTACAACAAAATTCAATCAGATGCTTGACATGGAAAGAAAAAAGTACATATCAAACTGACTTTGAAAACTTGGTTTTCCGCTCTTGCATCATCTTTGTTGCTCTTTAGTGACTATAATAGGGTTCATCAACCAAACAATTTGATTGTGGGATGCGTGACTCAACATCTCCGCATCTAAATTACTCTCAGTTTATAAAAAAAAATAATTTTTATGAAATTTTAGTTTTCAGAAATTTTGAAATTATCCGGTCGACATAGTTTTCGTTCCATGCATGTGGGTTTCATGATTGGTGTTGAACGTATGTGTAAGTCGTTTTGGGTTTGAATTACTGCCGACCCACTCGCATGTTAGGCAAACGCTCTTGCGCTGAGCTGGTTTGGTTTTATTTTGTTTTATTTTCGGTATACACTGAGGAATACATTCATACACATAAATAAATACGTGACAATCAGAATGACCTGAAAAAAATACATTAGGTTTGAAAAAAAGTTTAGATATTGATGGAAAGATGATTTTAGAGTCAAGGTTAGCATTTTTAGTTGTAAGGTACGAAAAGAGAGCAGGTAGAGCTACTGAGCCGATGCAACTAAGCTGCATTTACCCGATTATAACTGGCTCGCTACGCTCTCATGCTACCTACAGCACAGTGCCTATGCTACAACACGTGCATGATGAAATATTGAAATCTCCACTGCGGGGCCTCACGCGCCAGCCTTATTATAGTTGCCAAATTCCAAATTTAAAAAAAAAATCTGAGGGGTTTGTAATCTTGCGTCTATACCTTTTCAAAACTGGGATCTCCTCCGACACCGAACGAATACACGATACAGTTGTCGCGTAGACGCCATGGCCTGCAACTCAATCATTCATTTAGTCAGTCATTCAGTCAGTCATTCAGTCAGTCAGTCAGTCAGTCAGTCAGTCAGTCAGTCAGTCAGTCAGTTAGTCAGTCAGTCAGTCAGTCAGTCACTCAGTCAGTCAGTCAGTCATTCAGTCAGTCAGTCAGTCAGTCAGTCAGTCAGTCAGTCAGTCAGTCAGTCAGTCAGTCAGTCAGTCAGTCAGTCAGTCAGTCAGTCAGTCAGTCAGTCAGTCAGTCAGTCAGTCAGTCAGTAAGTCAGTCAGTCAGTCAGTCAGTCAGTCAGTCAGTCAGTCAGTCAGTCAGTCAGTCAGTCAGTCAGTCAGTCAGTCAGTCAGTCAGTCAGTCATTCATTCAATCAGTCAGCCAGTCCAGTCAGTCAGTCAGTCAGTCAATTATTCAGTCAGTCAGTCAGTCAGTCGGTCAGTCAGCCAGTCAGTCAGTCAGTCAGTCAGTTAGTCAGTCAGTCAGTCAGTTAGTCAGTCAGTCAGTCAGTAAGAAAGTCAGTCAATCAAAAAAACATATGTTCATATACAGGGTGTCCCAACGAAGTGTGATCATTGCATTTTTTTAATTTTATATATTTATAGATATTGTAAAATTTATGGATAAAACAGAAACCTGCTCTGAAACTACAGTTTATAGCTAAGTATGTCGTACGAAATATATATGTTATATGGTTTGAAATATACAACACTGATAGCTAATACCATAAATCCAAAGTACCGGAAACCGTTCTCGATTTGATCATTTATTCCACCTTCTATTGTAAATTTAACCGCAACTAGCAAAAGTTTGAGGATAAAAAAAGTAAAAATAACAATTAATTAGATGAAAAATTTACTTTGACTTTTGAAATATACCTGTTCCTGCTATTTAACAGAACTTTAAAAAAATTGTTCTTTTGTATTACCTTTTATTTTTGGTGAAAATTCTATAAAATCCGGTCGCGTTAAGAACATTAACCGGCATGTTGCTGTAAAACACGCAATACTGGACCAAATCAAAGTTTTTAAAACTCATCGTATCAGTCGAAGAATGTACTATCACTTTATGAAATTTCGGATTTGTATTCGGAACGATGAAAAGTTATTTAAAAAGTTATATGTTTCATGCGACATACTGGGCTATAAAGTTTAATTTCAGGACATGTTGCTGTTTTATTCATAAATCTTGCAAAAATTTTAGAAATCTAAAAAAATTTAATTAAAATTATCAGCGGAAACTTTTACTATTACAATGTAAAATGTAAGTCGTTATCTAGAAAAGTTATTCCAAAATTCATTGATCACATTTCGCTGGGACACCCTGTAATTACATACATACTCACCTGCACATCCACTTTCCTCCATCACCGACAGTACCAACGCGAACAAGTTGTGTCGGGCAGTATATTTGTGGTACCTGTATTGGTAATAAAATGTCGAGAAAGGTACTCGTACATACTTCATGGTGTGAACGTACAACGATAACGATCAACATTTTTCATATAACGATAACGACCAAAATTTTTCATTTGGCGAAGGGGTTGAGTGATGATAACTATTTCGAGTGGGTTTTACCCTTTCAACCTTCCACCAAATCAGATTGGTTGAACATACAAATTTGTGTTCTCTATGAGCAGGGTATGTCAAAAGAAAATAATTGGGCCATTTGTTATATTTGTCCTTGTTTTAAGTTGATTTCTTGTTTGACTTTTTTGCAAAACCTTCCCTGAAAAACAAAAACAGATTGATTTATTGTAAGGGGAGCTTAGAATATTCTTAGAAATGTTATTTTTATAGTGAAAGGTATATTTTTGAGTAATTTGTTTCAACTTTAGACATACTGAACAGAAACTCACAGGTCCAAACACCAATTATTCATGAAATTTCCTCATGAAACAACCAAAAAAAACAATTGACCTCAATTGTTTTTCCCTTGTTTTTTTTGACGTAACCTGTTTATGATACATCAAAATGCAAAAAATCAGCTTTCAGAATTATGCTTGTGAACGAGTGTAAGCTAGAAGACGACTGCAACTTTCTGTGATATGGGGTGACTGACTGACTGCTTACTGATTAAGTAACTGACTCACACGATGATTTACTGACTGACTAACTGACTTAAATATTGCCTGACTGACTGACTGACTGACTGACTGACTGACTGATTGACTGACTGACTGAATAATTGACTGACTGACTGACTGTCTGACTGACTGACTGACTGACTGACTGCATGAGTTTATAACAACTGACAGGCTGACCGACTGACTGATTGAACTACTGATTGAGTAACTGACTCACACGATGACTAACTGAGTAACTAACTGACTGAATGACTGCCTGAGTGACTGACTGACTGACTGACTGATTGATTGTATAATTATTAATTAACTAACATAAGCATATATAAAAGCATCAAAGGCAACGCCATTGAGGTGCGCCTGACGGGTTTTCAACTGGTTAGAGTACACTTTGGTGATGTACTCGGCATCAACGGCTTGGTCGTAAGCAACATCAGTTTTAACTGGCAGTGGCGATTTTGATGTTTTATTGGACAAAACTGCAACGAACCAATGAAACTCAGAAGCACCCGATGAATCGATCATTAAAAGCGTTAGAAATCAAACCAATGTTATACGCACTATCTGCCAAAATGCGTGAATAGTAAAACTTGGTTAAGCCTAAGCCCATTACTAAGCCTCAGCCTATTACCAAGCCTAAGCCTTAATAAAAGGAAACAGTATGTTCAAAGTAGATCAGTTATAAAAATGAAGGTAATTGAATCCGATTGTGGTTATATGCAAATCGTTCTAGCATTTTTCAGACAGCGTTTTGTGCTAACCTGGTATTTTAAGACGCGTTGCTGTTTCGGCACAGGTCACTGGTGCAACTGGCCTCGTTACCAGAGCGTACACCGCGAGTAAAAACAGTACACTCAGAAAGAGCAGAACAGTGTACTTTTTAGATGAGTTCCTGAAAATTTTGTTGAATTAAATTCTGATTAAGAGACGTTGAAGAATATGGTTGATTCACTCACTTTATACCAAGTAGTGGACATGAACAAAAATAATTTTGTTATACGCAAATGAATAGAGGGCTAGTGACTTAATGATTGGTTTGAATTTTATTATAAAATACAGTGTGTCCTATCCTCAACCGCCGATGTTGATGACTCCGTGCTTGAGTTGTACTGGGTCTTATATAACTGAAATTTCATTTTTGAATAGAGACGACTTCAGCACTTTGTTTGACACCTCCTAATTGAAGCTATTTGAATGACTGTAGCTAATTTTACAAGCAATTGAAAAAAGGCCCATATTTGGACTAGTTTTTCTTCCTTCTGTTATTATTTTTGTCAAGAAATTTTATAAAAAGGCAGTTGAAGAGCACAGCATCACATGAAATAGCACAACCCAGAATTTTACAGCAGAAAAACTAATTAAGAAGCTCAATTTTCGACTCGGTTACCTCTGACCTCTGGCGAGCTAGCGAGCCACGGAAGTTGCTTTTCTCTGCCGATCCGGGGACCAGGAAAGGCTTCAATGATACAATCTCGGGCCACCAGGCATGATGAGCCATAGCACCGTACTGTTGAAACAACACGTCAAATTCCCAAGTATTTTTACCTGCTTTAGACGAGGCAACATCCACTTTTGCAAGAAAGCCAGGATGGTTCGTTATGCCAGCTTCACCTGAGAGCTGCTCAATGAGACCTTTCTTGGTTTCTGGATCGGCAGCAAAGGAAAACTTACAGGGTGGGCCGAAAAAAACTATACGATTTTGAACGTTAAAAACTCGATCTATAAACAACCGATTTATTTGTTTTTGCTCTCATTTGAAAGCCGATATTTCAACTTAAAATCCCCTTAATTTTAGTAGTGTTTTATGGATTGGCCCAGAAAATACCGAAGAACTTTTGAAAAATCATGTAATTTTAGCGAAAAAGTCATCGAAATAAATGGGCTATGGTGTTTAAAAAAAATTTTAAACGTAGTATTTCAGTTTATGAATAAATGAAATGCATCAAATAACAACTAGTCAAGCCTTGTTGATTGAAGATAAACGAATGGTACACTCGATTTGACAATTTTCCTGAACCACCAAAGCCCGAGGTCAGGGTTAAATTTGTCGATGGTGACCATGACGTTCGCCTTGAATTTTTATTCCAAGCACTAAATATGGTATTCCAGAGTTTCCGAGTTAAGATTGAGCTTAGCAAACTCTATTTCTCTTATTGAACTTTTTAGTTTTAGAAATTCGTTGCCCAAAACGAACGTTTTGTTAAATCAAAAAGTATATAATTTTTCATCGAAAAACACGATTTTTTTTTTCTATAACTTGAGCATAACTCTATAAAATATGACTAAAATCAGAGGGATTTTGAGCTTAAGTATTGGCTTTCAAATAAGAACATGAACGATCGTATCGTATCGGTTGTTTATAGCTTGAGTTATTGACGTTTAAAATCGTATGGTTGTTCTGGCACACCCTGTATGTGATCCCTCTGGACTCCTGGCTCTATGGTGATTTCAAGGGTCACGTATATCCGAGTGGTTCCGGGAATACGGTCAGTCACCTCTCTATATCATTGAAAAAATTGTTGCAATTCCAATTTTTCTTTGCTGTTCAGTTCTGGGTTGTGCTATTTCCTGTGATGCTCTGCTCTTAAAATGCCGTTTTATTACATTAAAAAAATTACAAAAGGAAGAAAAATTAGTCCAAAATAGGACCTTTTTCGATTGCTTATAAAATTAGCTACATAGGTCCAATTAATTTCTGGTAGGTCAAACAAATTATTAAAGACTTTTCTATTTTAGAATGAAATTTCAATTATATAGACCCAGTACAACTCTATATAGACCTCAAAAACGGAGCCGTCAACATAAGCGATTAAGGATGGGACCCTGTACAATCTGAAAAATTATAATTTTTATTATACAGGGTGTCCCATCCTTTTGTCCCGATGTTGACGGCTCCGCATTTGAGTTGTACATAACTAATATGGCTGAAAAAAAAATCTAGAATAGATGAGACTTTGGCAATTCGTTTGATACCTATTAGAAGTTCATTCGACGTCTGTAGCAAAATTTACAAGCCATCGAAAAGAATGCCAATTTTGGTTTTATTTTTTCACTATTTATGATTTTTCGAGCAAGGCACATAACAAAATAACATCAATCACGAAGCACCGTAAACAGAAAGTCATAGGGAAAAACCACAAGAAAAGAAGCAAGCAAACAACCCGACTCGTTAACTTCTCCACTTGGGTACCACCGAGATCTCGGCCTCGTTTCCATTGACGAGGCGAGGCGTAGCTTTCAGGGCTGCATATCGGAAATGACACCCATCTCTTAAGTGATAAAGATACGTAATTGACCCGAAATCTCGGGATTTCTCGCGTACACACACTCCTTTAGATCACCCCATAACCAGGAGTTCATCGGGACCAGATCTGGTGACTACCCGAGATTGGCTTGACGAGACCTTTCCTGCCTCCTGAGTCAACAGTGTAGAACCACTCCATTGGCCTGCCAGGTCATCAGTTCTGACCCCTCTGGACTCTTGGTTGTCAGGTGATTTAAAGCAGCGCGTAGAACCCTGATAATTTGGGCCAGTTTCTTCACTTTATCACCGAATAGTGCCATTTCTGTGGACACAGGCCATGCAGCCCTGAAAGCTGCGCCTCGTCGATGGGAACGATGCCGAGATCTCGGTGTACCAAAGCCGAAGTTAAAAAGTCGGGTTAATTGCTGTTTTCTTTTATGTGGTTATAACCTATGAGTTTCTGTTCACAGTGCCTTGTGATTGATGCTACTTTTATGTTCTTTGCTCGATAAATAAAAAAAAATACTGAAAAAATATTGACCAAAACTGGCAGTTTTTTCGATGGCTTGTAAAATTAGCTACCGACGTCGAATGAACTTCTGGTAGGTGTCAAACAAATTGCCAAAGACTCTCCTATTCCAGAAAAAAGATTCAACAAAATGGTTTATTACAATTCAAATGCGGAGACGTCAACATCGGGACAAAAGGATGGGACACCCTGTTTTTGCATATATAGTATTGCATATATTTTTCACTTCAGTTTTCGTCGTAAGAAACTTAAATAGCGTAATTTTTTTCTATGCTGTTGTTATATTTCAGATAACGTCAAAGAGAAGTTGAAGAATCGATGGGTTTTGTCAAATATAAAATATGATAGGTGAACTTGAAACACTTGATAACTTACTTATCTTGCGTTGGATCGGGTTTATCCTGGTGTTAATTATTCAATTAACTAGGGTAAACTCGTTGCTACGCAACTGAGTGTTAAAAGTTCACAAACATTATTATTTGAATAAACCCGTCGTAAACATCTTCAGTTCGCACATAACTTTTAGTAGATCAATTAAATTAGCCACTCGTCCGAAGCTTTAACTAAAATGAGTCGAGAAATTGGGAAAATACCTTGTTAAAGAATGCATATCACATCAAGCATAGCTGTTACTACGAACCTAAACCAAGTTTTAAGTATACTGCGTAGGGTAAACCGGTTGCTAAGCATATGTATGTGTGTCATGTTTACAAAGCTTTACTGTCCGATTTATTCTCGGAATAAAACCCATCGATCTATTTATTTGTTTATCTTAAGTATTTAACCTGTTTTTTATTGCTAAAACTTTACTAGGAAAAATAATGTGAAAACAATACTGAAACCGTCTGGCCTAAGTTTTGATGAACGTTCAACTCGATTACAAATTGTATAAGGGTTATAAATGTCTTCGCGATGTTTTTTTATTATATCAGCTAAACGATGTGAAAATGACCCGTTCCAATGAAATATGTATTGTCTGCTACATCACCCGTTCAAATCCAGTTAAAACTGCATAACTTGACAATAATTTTCCAATAAGTTTACTTCAAAGTTTTGTGGTCGGTAAGGTATTCGAGGGTGCTGATTATTGCACACTTTGTTGGGGAGAAAACAAATTACAGTGAATAAAATAAAGTAAAATGATTATGGATCGCAATTGTCGTGACCTTACCTTCGGTGGAGGTACATGTTGTTCAGTTTGAAGGGTAGGCGAATTTTTATTTCAATGTTGCCATAAAAGGCGTACCAATGTTTTTTTCGCGATATTTTTACTGAAAGCGTGACAGAGAGACATACAGACATCGTCTTATTGATATATGTATATATATTAGGGTAAACCTGTTGCTACGCAACTGAGTGTTAAGTTTACAAAGATTATTATTCGAACAAACCCGTCAAAATTAACTTTGATATATGTACCATGAACCTGTATTATGTAACTCAATTCGACATTGGCCCACAGTTCTAACATAACTCTTAGTAAACCAATTACTTTAACCACCCGTTTAAAATTACACTGGTTTCATAGTTTCAACTTGAAGAAAACAAATATAGGGTAAACCAATTACTACGCAATTGAGTGTCATGTTTACAAAGCTCTACTATCCTAATTGGTCTCAGACAAAAATCATCGATTATTAGTAATTTTTTAGCCTAACCTGAAAACTCAATAATAGTAACTCTATTTTATTGTAAAAAGGAACTAAAAAATTCACGTGAATAATTCAATACTCAAACCGTCTGGCCTAATTTATTCTGAGAGTTATCGTTTATTGTAATTAGGCTAAAATCCAATTCGTTTAAATCAAATAGTTTCCTTGAAACAAAAACAAATTATTATAGGGTGGACAATTGGTTATTAGAATGGCCACAAAAAGGTGATTAGTGTTTCCTCTATAAAACTGTATCTTGGATTTTATGATCAATTTTGGTCTTTAACGGAATTCGACGTTTTTGAAGAGAACGAGAAAAATAATTGTCCTTGAATCCAAATTTCAAAATTAAAGAATTAAATTTTGGCGTCACAGAAAAATTATTTTTTTTATTTTTTTTTATTTTTCACAAAAATGTTACAATCTAAAATTAACCCCAAAATCCAAGATTCAGTTTTATAGGGGAAACACTGATTACCTTCTGTGGCCATGCTAATAACCAATTGTCGACCCTTATATCAGCTGAGACTGAAAGATAAAAGATAATCCTTTATGACATGAGATGTCCATTCGAGAAGGGGCTGATGATTGCACTCTTTGTTGAGAAGAAAAAAGTCAGTTGAGAAAGTCCATGTTATAGAGTTCAGGGATTAAGGGAAATGTAATGAGTGGGTGATGATGACAAACTTAAATTACATCATTGTAAGAGAGGGTGACGCAATCAGAGTGCTTTCAGAGTAAAAAGGTTTCAGTTTCAGTTTCATTGGGTTGACTCGTATATAATCGGTCTTACAAATTACGAATTACAAATTACTTTGAATAATCAATAAAGAAATATAATGAATGTAAGTGAGACGTAATTAATAAAAATTAAAATATAAAGTGACAGTAACGACCAGACATATACGGAACGTGTCCTGATGGACATATCGAAAACCGGAGGGGTATAAGGAGAGGAATAACAACGGGTTCGAATAAACGAATACATCTTTCGTTACTGTAATACAAAAACGAATCAAATAAGAGTATATATCGGAAAATAAAAAGTCGAGATTCAATTGATTAATGGAATGTGTGAATATGGTAAGGTGGAATAGTAGTAAATAGCAAATTAATTACAGTTCTGTGGTTTAGGCATATCGGCTATCTAAAAAAGTGGGCTTTATATCTTCGATGTACTTATACACAATGTTTGAATCAATTAATTTGCGTCTAAAAACAACAGAACATGGGATTTCAACCAATTCCTGAGAAAGATCATTCCAGAGGTTCAAAGATCTGAATATAACATGGTTTCTCAAGGAGGGTCCTGTATGAGTTTTTACAATCTTGAATGAGTGTCCTCGTGTACTAGATCTATTAAATGAAATGAAATCAGTTGGTTCCAAGTCTTTGAACTTCTTGTGAACGAGTTTATGGAGCACCACCAGGTCATAGACAATCAGTCTAACAATAAGCGGTATTAGATTGAATTTACTACAACGGTTTCTGTATGATAAAATCACGGCATCAGGTAAGTATCGTGTAAAATCTTTTTGAATAGCTTCAATTGAATCTTTATCCCCCCATTTATGAGGTGACCAGATGCAAGAACAAAAATCTAAAGTTGATAGAGTAAAAGTTGAGAACATTTGTATATTGAAGTTTGGATTTTTTTAGAAGAAACATCTGCTAATTACTCTGGATCGTTTTCCGGCTGTTTGGCAAAGTTTTTCTACCTGGTTTGAGAGTGTCAATTTGGAATCGACTAAAACTCCTAAATCACGAAAAACTTCATTTTCTGGAATTTTGTCACCATTAATTTGGTAGGTTGCATTGAATTTTGATTTCCCTATTCTCAAAACGGCAGATTTCGGAGCAGAGATTTTTGAACCATTGTTTGAAATAAATTTTTGAACAGAGGTTAAATCAGTCTGTACATTTTCAATGTCTGTATTGTTTTTTTTATTCTGAGTATAGTTTTATGTCATCGGCATAGAGGAAATTTTTTTAATGTTTTACGACATTTGGTAGATCATTCATAAATAGGATAAAAAGAAGGGGGCCTAACACAGAACCTTGAGGGACACCCATAGTTACTGATGTTTGTTTTGATCTAGCATTGTTTATGCAAACTGATTGTGTTCTGTTGTCTAAATAAGAAATTACAAAATCAACGAAATGTTCAGCCAGCTTTAATTTTCTTAATTTTTGTATAAGAAGATTATGCGGTACAAGATCAAAGGCCTTTGTGAGGTCTAAGTATATAATATCTGTGCAGTTACCTGCATCCTTGTTTGTTGCCCAGTCAAAATGACATCTCAAAAGTTGGCTTTCAACTGATTTTCCCGGTAGAAAACCATATTGAGCAGGATTTATTAAATTGTTTGCTAGACAACAGTTTAAAACAGCTTTTTTAATAATTTTTTCAAAGACTTTTGAAATAGTTGCATTTAAAGAAATCGGTCTGAAATCTGGTTTGACGCTAAAGATTTATTGTCTTTTTTATGGATTGGAATAATTTTTGCATGCTTCCACGATATAGGAAAGCACGAAGTATAGTATGATACGTTAAAGATTTTAGCCAGTGGAACGCTTATTGAACGGTTCAGTTTTTTCAGGAAGATATTTGGTATTTTGTCAAAACTAGATGCATTATTATTTTTCAAAGATTTTATGGTTTCGTTGACTTGTTCGGGTGTAAAAACGGGATGAAGATCTGGATTGTGTGAAAATAAATCACCGAATCTCAGGCATATTTCCGTCTCCAGCTAACACAGTAGTGGTTCCGTGGTTCAGAGATTCTTGGTAAATCTTTAAAATTTCAGTTTGAGCATTTATCAATGCTTCGTTTTTGTCCTTCTGTTGAGGTGGTCTGTAGAAACTTATGATAGTGTAATTTATTTTCTTAATGTTGATTACTATGCCTATTGATTCCAAGTACGGGATGGATATGCTGAGATTCGGTTCAAAACGGCAGTTGAAGCGTTTGGGCACCAATATCACCACCCCACCACCACGACTGTTTACACGATCACTTCTAAATACATTAAATCTGTTTTGGAACTGGAAAGGCGAATCAGAGAAGTATTGGGACAACCAGGTTTCGTTTAGACAGTAAATGGTCGAGCTTGAACTGGGATCATCATTTATTAATTTTTCCAAAAATATTCTTTTTGAAGGTTGGGCTATTGAACGGCAATTCGCAAGATATATTTTCAAATGTTCAACAGGTTTTTTGGTTTTATGAACACGTTGTATTCCGGCGTATCCCTATATCCTCTGATCGCCTTTCTTCGTGGTAATGGGCGGGACGAAACCATACTCCCGGAACAGGTCATCACGCGGATAGCCGAGGAACTCAAAGTGAGCCCGACTACCCTCGAACGACCGCTCCGAGTTAATGGCATCGTCGGCTGAATCGAGAACCGAAGCAACGACATCTCTGCCTGTTTTGTTGTAGAGATAGCGACAGAATTTCTGTGCCAGCGCCAACCCGGCCCTCTGGTTCTCGGTCAGATCGTGTCTGACGAGGACCAGAGGCTCGGCTTGCAGCTGCATTTGGCCTTCATAATATTGGCGTAGGTGGGATCGGAATTTGGGTG
Organism: Daptonema setosum; assembly: GCA_964036265.1. NCBI lineage: Eukaryota > Metazoa > Nematoda > Chromadorea > Monhysterida > Xyalidae > Daptonema > Daptonema setosum. The sequence goes on along the minus strand of OZ038446.1, from coordinate 30,332,608 downwards.
ACATGAGCAGTTTCTTGGCAGTCTCACCGTCGGCGACCACTTTTAGAAGTCGACCGCCTTCAGCTGACTCCTCAACCGATTTCAATTGTCCCATACGGAACACACGAGTAATGGCCTGGCCTTCGCCCCCCAGGCTATCGACCACCGACCACACGAACCGCATGTCGTCATTCTTGGAATAATCACGACATGCTGATTCGTTGGCGGTGGCGACCCTGGGTGGCTCAGGCGTGCCCTTAATCACAACATTGAACCGTTTGTTGACACGATCATCCGACTCAAACTGTTCTTTGGTTTTGGCTGCTAAGCCACTTCGCCGTTTACGGGGCGGGGCGATTGGACGACTTTAAAACCGTCTTCTTCATCATGCATCACCACCTCCGGTGTCGGAGTTGGCTTCGGGCTTTTCTGATTTGGCTCCATGAGATCAGACAGTTTTGATTCCAAGAGGGTCTGTCTTTCAAGTAGGCTAGCCTGTTGTTGAAGAACCATGTCCAGTTTTGTCTTGATTTCCGCGAACCCGTCGGCGGTGCATTTCTGTAGGCCATCCAGTTTTTCGGTCAGCTGCTCGTATAAATCAGTTGATTGTTTTTGGGACGACGATGACGTCGCACGCTTCCTGGCTCTATTTTTGCGGCCCTTCGGAGTTAAGTTTGCCATTAATGCGTCCATCGAATTTATTGCGGGAATATCGTGACTGAACGCCTGTTGTATCGGCACGCCGAGATCGCCGGGTGAACCTCAAGTCAAAGGAACGTAAAAAGGAAAGAACTTAAAGAACCAAAAGAGAGTTTTACAATTTCACTATGAATAGTGTTAGCTTTTTTACCAACTAAGTTATATTAGGTTTAACTAAGGTGAACCCGTTGCTGCGCAACTACGTAAGTCAGTTTCAGTTTCATTGGATTGACTCGTATATAATCGGTCTTACAAATTACGAATTACAAATTACTTTGAATAAACAATAAAGAAATATAATGAAAGTAAGTGAAACGTAATTACAAAAAATTTAAATATAATGTGTGAGTAACGACCAGACATATACGGAACTTTTCCTGATGGACATATCGGAAACCAGATGGGTCGCGTTGCCTGAGAAAATATACGGTTAGCGGTTCAAATAACAACTTCCGAGTTGCATTTTCTTGATACATCTATAGGTGGTTAACTGGTTATTCTCCATATAAAACGATTTTTTGATTAAATCATTATTTTAGCAAAAAACAAGGCTCTGAAAGTCAAAAAAATCGAAAGTACAAATTTTTTCGTTGTTTGACTTTTTTTGCAAAAAAATCATTATTAACTTTTGTTTGGCTTACGGAAGCAAGCTAAAAAACTTATATGGTAATTATTGAGGTGATTGCGGTCATTTTGAGCCATATTCGAACGTATTAGCTCAAGGTTTTACTTTTCAAAAGTTTACGTCAACGTACTTACTCAGTTGCTCATGGTGTCAACTTTGACCCGAATTTCACGCGCGATTCAGCACTAGTGGTTTGCGGCGTTGAATACTCCATATCCTAGTTATCAACACGTGATGAACCCACCCCCCCCCCCCCCCCGCATCGCCTTAATTTTCAGTGAAATTTTCACTTTTCTAAAAAAATGATCGAAAAATGGTGAAACTTTCATTTTTTTCGCCTTTTGTCGGGCTGCTGTGATCGCACCGCTTGCGTATCATTTTCCTGGCTTCATTTTGAGCCCTATTAGAAGGGTTTTTAAAGAATTTGGTCCTTTAAAATACCTTAAAGAAACTTTTCATTTTGAGGATTTTATGGATTTTCCTGGTGAATGATGTGTGCCATCACCCGTCATAGTCACGAAGTTTCGTAGGCGTATCTGGAGTTTGGGAAAAGCGTGATTTACATTTCAGGTTTTTCTTTTTTTTAATTAACCAAAAAAGTTAGCAAACGTTCATAAACAACCACGTTGATTCAGAAAAAAATTATTTTTTTTGTATTATTGATTGCCGTACTCAACAAATCAGGACACTCCTTTGTAAACCTTCATTTTATGTGAGCTAGAAACATTTTCGTATCTTATAATTAAATTTATTTTAACATAAGTCTTCAATACTTCAACGTAGCAATCACATATTATCGTTCAGAATATATGCCTTGGTGGCTGCGACTTTCGATGCAGGTTTCGGCTGCAAGCAATCCTGTAGTGATGTGGTCAAACTACACGGTTTAAGTTACGGTCTCGAAATAATTATTAAGTCACGAGGTTCGGGGCGAAAACCCAGAAAAACTGGTTGTCGGAGAACTTTTGGGCGCCACTGTAAGTTGCTAAGACTTTTTGAGAAAAAAATTATTTCAAGATTAAGTTTGGGTCACTGCGGTTCTCGTTCAATTTTAACGATAGAATAAATGTACAACTGCATTTGCTTGAGCCTGCGCATCACGGCACTTAACTCAAAATCGTTTGCAGTCGGAATAAAAGTCAAGACTGAAAACCAGCACACAACGAGCTCTGCAAAGATTGGCCTGCTCGAATTCAAATTCTGGCATCCTATAATCAAACATGTGTGCATACGACTGTTTAGCATCGAAATAAAGGTGATATTTTGTCAACTAAATCCCTTAAAACAGCCTGATTAAGGGGAGGTCCACAAGCGCCATTCATATTCGTGTCATCCGTATTGCTAAACATATTAAAACGGAAAAAGTGTATCAGTGTTTGGAGGTCCATATATCAGAGTGATGTTTCGAAACGACTTTCAAAATTTATCTGTTGTAAACATATAAAAAGGTGGCATTCATTTTTCATCTAAGGCAATTTTCTTAAAAATGTTACAGTATATTTATTTAACAATTGTCGATAATCTGTGGATAATTAAGGTATGACTGGTGTGAGTTGTCAATTAGTTGCTGTATTTTTAGTGAGATATACACTAAGATAAAAAAAATTACTTATCGATCATAACAATCGATTGATGAATGTTTCTAATTTTAGGTTATTGGGGAGTAGTAGAGTATAGTGAAAAATATTTAATTGTAACTGATTATTTAGTAAGGAAAGATTCGACCACTACCATAAGGCTACATAGAGGAAGCAATGTTCGCGTTTGCCGCTTCACAAATAATAATTTTTTACTTTAATCTACTAGTCCCCAAAGACTTAAAACTATAAGCATTCTTCATTCGTTTTTTTTATCGATAAGTATTTTTTTGATGATTACGATTTTTTTATCTTAGTGTGTATCTCACTAACAATACAGAAACTAATTGCCAACTCAAACCAGTCCTACCTTAATTATCCTCAGATTATCCACAATAATTTAATATAAATACTGTCACATATTTAAAGAAAATTGCCTTATGATGAAAAATGAATGCCACCTATTTATTTGTTTACAAAAGAAAAATTTTGGAAATCGTTTCGAAACACCACTCTAGTGAATAAAGTTATGCGACCGAAAACAACACAACCACATAACAATTTGTGGAGCTTCCAACGCTAATAGATTTTTTTCTTTTCTAATATGCTCAGCAATAAGAATGTCACGAATATGAATGGCGTTTGTGGACCTCCTGTTAATCAGGCTGTTTTAAGGAGTTGAGTTGACTAAACGTTACCTATGTTTCACTGCTAAACTTGAAGATGAAGATCGTTGTCAGACGTGTCTAAAGGCCGCAAGTCAAATGCTCCTCCCTCAACCACCTATTGCTGATTATAATTGTATGCCGTCAGTTTCAATAGTTCTTCCCTAATTACAGAGAAAACTTTTATTCTCTCCATTGCGAAAAGTTGTTTCTATATCAAACCTAATACTAAATCGAGAAAAAACTCATTTAAACTCTTGCGTTACTAATTATTGAATGTAAGCCAAAAAAATTAATTTAGTATTAAGACAGCTAATCAAAAAAATCTCAGTCAGTGCGATAATTGTACAATGATTATGCCGTTTCAACCGCCCAAAAAGGACTCGCCGATTAAGTATGGCTGGTTGAGTGTATATGAAATTCAAATAAAAAACAAAATGAACCCTTATTTTGACAAATAAAAAAAAATAAAAAAAATAATGAAAACTGTATTGAACCGATTTCCGCGAAAAATGTCAAAAAAAGAAAACTTCAAACTTTGAGACCTGATTTTTCACTGAAATAATGCTTTAATCAAAAAATCGTCTCATATGGTGAATAACCACCCATAGATGTAACAAAAACCGCAATAAACTCTGAAGTTGTTATTTTGGCCACGAATCGTAGATTCTCTCAGGCAACGCGATTTATTGGTTGGGTTCATTAATGCGTTGGGTTCAAGAATGCACACGAATCGTAGATTCTCTCAGGCAACGCGAATTACGTGAAAATACTTTAGGTATAGGATTCTGAATGTTTGCACCATTGCCTTGGCAAACTTTGGTTATGCTACCTGAGTAAATGGAGGAGAATTGGTTTGAGCAATGATTTGCTTTTTCTTGATCGGATACAAGCTCTTTTCCCTGATCGACTAGAATGTGAAGTGAGTCTTTAACTTTCGTCTTTGAGTTAACATATTGTCAGAACTTATATACGTTGCCTGACGACAGAATACGGGGTTCATTGTTGTAGTATGATGACACTAAGAGTTTTCTTATTCGTCTTGATATTTCCATGCGTCGGGAATGAATAATCAAACATTTTGTTTTCTTAAATGTAGTTTTTAACCCCAGTTCAATGTCCCTCAGGTTCCTTAGGTTAGGGTCTTGAACACAGTACAAAACGGGAATTGGTTTTCTCATATACAGGGACATGTATGCTTATAAGATTATATAAAATTCCAGTGAAAGTTTCGCACATTTGATTGAAAGATAGCAAATTTGGATCAATTATATTATGCCAGTTTTGAAAGTCGACTAATAGGTTCATCGTGTTGTAGTCTGCCTTACGAAAGTTTGGGAGTTTGTATCTTATTTGTTAAGTTCTATATTTGTTGTCAAATATATTCCTAAGTGATCAGAGGGTGGGTTACATACATACATATGCCGTCTCCAAACCGTTGCAGTTTTTCAACTTTTCGAGTAAGTTTCTTGTTCGAAACAAGAATGTTATCTAATATGTTATTATGGGTCGGGAAGTCTACGACCTGGGGCCAATTTCTAAGATTTACCGACTGGTAAAGGTAAATGGTAAAGGTACTGGTACTGGTACTGGTAAAATCACTTTCTTAGATTTACCTTTCCGGTATTCTGATTTTACCAGTTTTTTTGCATTTACCAGTTGCCAATTACCAATTTAGTTTCCAAGATGCACCGGTAAAGTCGATTTTACCGGAAAATTTTACCTTACTCTCAGAGCAGGGTAATATAATCTGGTAATTTGTGACTGTTAAGATGACTGTTAATTTTAATTAAATTTTTTATACAGAAACAGTATATTACAGGGTGAGGAGGGTTTAATGAAATTTTTTCATGTTATAACCCGTTATTTGATGGGATTTCAAGCTCCAGAACGAGAAGTAACACGACAGCCACTATGGCAGTACATAACAAAGCAAGAAAAACCATGCAAAGCAGCTACAGAATCGTTCACGTTTCACATACGTATGTGTTGTATAAAAGTCCACCTGTTTTAAAGCGATTTCCCCAAATCCCATTATAAAAGTTTCGAGTTTCTCTCAAAAATTTTAACATAACATTCCCAGTTTTTTTACGTCAATGTCCGTAGCTGATTGAATACTGTCCCCTCGAGCTCTATAATACTGTAATTTCGATTCGACCAACGTTTAATCAACCCCAGCTCACATGACACGGCCGGATCCGACCCGAATGCCAAATCGACCGAAAAAATTTCAGCTCCTTTTTGGCTCTTTTTGGTATCAAAATTCGTGAAAAAAATCAGTGATCAAGAGTATGTAAAAGAAGACACACAAAAGTTTCGGTTTTGTATCAAATAAAATCGCACAAGTTCGCACAAGTTCGCACCTGAATGACATGATGTTTCATCAAAACCATCAATTTACCAAATCACTTTTTTAGAAAATGGTAATTCGTTTTAAGATGCCATGCACGTAAAAATCAGCCAAAATCTGGACCAAAATGAAATTTTGAAAAAAATTAGATTTGGATGCAAAGCGACAAACTTGAGTCCCGTGAACTCAAAAATATCCTTGCTTCACGTTAAAACCACGTAAACAGGCCAAAATTCGCATCACAAAATGGTGCACCCTAATTTCCCTATACAAATTAGGCAAAACTTTAAGACCGATTTTCTCATGTACTTCCGAAAAGATCAGAAACCCAAACACCTCAGGTTGAAGCTGAGAATTTTCTCTACAAAACCTGCCTAACTAGCCAATGCACTTTCGATTTTTTTTCAACTACCGTAATCCCAAACAACAATTATTTTTCAACTACCGTAATCCCTGTGCCGTCATTAACGAAACATTAGGTTTTGCCATCAAAAATTAGTTCCGTGTGGATTATCAGAAAACAAATATTTTTATAGTCGATGATGAATTACTGACTGTTCCACGAAAAACGCGCGAAAAACTCTAATTTAATGTTTCACACTGAATTCCGCTGTCGATGCAGCACTGGCATTCGACGAAATGTTCGTTTCTCTTATTTGGTTTTTGAGCTGTACTGGACCAATTTTCAAAAAGTTAACACCAATTGAAAGAGAAAATTATTCTCTTCCGTTGGCACAAATAAAATTCTGAAAACAGCCAAAATCACAGAATTGCGAATAAAAACTAATTTAGGGTCGACTGACGTTTTTTCATCGACAAGCTAAAGCACGGTAAATCATTAGGAAGTTTATCGAGAATTCACGCACCTTTTTGGAACAGTAATTCATTATCGACTATACTGCAAAATTACTGAAATATGAAACTGTCCAATAATACACGTTTATATAATATATGCACGATATACAATATATATCACGTTTACCTCTGTTATGGCTCTATATTGATTCAACCCCTATATTGATTGGCGCGGTTCAGGTCGTTCTCCACGTGCTCAATGTCGGTGTGTAGCGTGCACAGTTGAAATAGAATGGAGTAAATATGGATATAGTGCATTTCACATTCACTCATGGCATGGGAACTACCTGATTGTACATGTAATCACATGTATACAAAAATTAAACTGATAAAAAACCTCATGAGCTAAACCTGATATATTATTGGACTTGGACAGAATCATAATTCAGTATTTTTGTAGTAAAAATATTTGTTTTCTGATGATCCACACGGAATTAATTTTTGATGGCGTGAATTCTCGATAAACATCCTAATGATTTACCGTGCTTTAGCTTGTCGATGAAAAAACGTCAGTCGACCCTAAATTAATTTTTGTTCGCAATTCTGTGATTTGGGCTGTTTTCAGAAAAAATATTGTGCAAACGAAAGAGAATAATTTTCTCTTTCAACTGGTGTTAACTTTTTGAAAATTGGTCCAGTACAGCTCAAAAACCAAATAAGAGAAACGAACATTTCGTCGAATCCCAGTGCTGCATCGACAGCGGAATTCAGTGTGAAACATAAAAATTAGAGTTTTTCGCGCGTCATCGACTATAAAAACATTTGTTTTCTGATAATCCACACGGAACTAATTTTTGATGGCAAAACCTAATGTTTCGTTAATGATAACACAGGGATTACGGTAGTTGAAAAATAATTGTTGTTTGGGATTACGGTAGTTGAAAAAAAAAGTCGAAAGTGCATTGGCTAGTTAGGCAGGTTTTGTAGAGAAAATTCTCTGCTTCAACCTGAGGTGTTTGGTTTTCCGATCTTTTCGGAAGTACATGAGAAAATCGGTCTTAAAGTTTTGCCTTATTTGTATAGGGAAATTAGGGTGCACCATTTAGTGATGCGAATTTTGGCCTGTTTACGTGGGGTTAACGTGAAGCAAGGACATTTTTGAGTTCACGGGAGTCAAGTGAGTCGCTTTGCATCTAAATCTAATTTTTTTCAAAATTTCATTTTGTCCCAATTTTCACGATGTTTTGGTCGTCGCTTACGTGCATCGCATCTTAAGGTACTGGTAAATGGTAAAGGTAAATTTTACCAGAAAAAGTACCAGAGTAAAAAATACATATGTATTCTGGTACTTTTTTACCATTTACCTTTACCTTTACCATTCGGTAAATCTTAGAAATTGGCCCCTGGTGGAGTCCAACCTTATGAATGGACGATTTTATAATCGTGAAAACTGCGTTTGTGAAGTACTATGAATTCTGATTCTTTCATAAATTCTTCAACACAAAACTCAACTTACCGTTTGTTTATATCATTATGAATCCTGGTTGAAACCAATTGATACTTAATTCGTATTACTATGGTCAGTTTTCATGGAATTTCGGTCAGTTTTGTTGAAAAAACGAGATTTCCGTTAATTTTTGGAATAAAATTAAATTGAGCAGTCCTACACTAAAATGAACCTCATAATCTGAAATTTCAGGTATGAATACATATGATTGACATGTAAAAGTTAATCATGCAATACAATAGTTCTGAGAAATAGACGGCCGGAAAACGCGTCGTTACTTTACAGCCACCCTGTATTATATTATATCTTATATTATTTTTACTATAAATTTTGTAATTTTGTAATATTTTTACTGAAACCCAGCATTTTCATTAAAAATAAATCTGATTTCTCATGATTACCACGCCACTCATGATAAGTCCAACATATGTTTCGTGTAATTTGGTTTGATTCCTGAGTCAATGAAGTACACGCTTTTTCGTGATTCATCGCAAATCTTGTTTCCAGCTTTTTCACGATCAGACTATCTAAAATATGAGAATAAAACTTTCTTGTCTCTTACTTTTTCACGATTGAACTTGCCAGGATCGAACCATATTCGTTACTCACCATGCCTTCAGGGCATTTTTAGTTGCTTTTATATATATGTAGATATATCTTTTTTCATTATCAGATGTGTTTTATAGAATAAAAAAACTAATCCAGCTCCAGCAAAGCTGTTAAATCAACCGGAAATTTCCATATAACCGTTTGGTTTACACGAGTTAAATAAGCCTAATATTAAGAATGTTTTTAATCTGACAACTTCATTTGATCTTTGGAAACTTTATAAACGGGTTAAACTTCAAGACCTCGAATGTAAGTAGGTTACATGCATTATGTTTTCCTACAGTTATTTGTTTTACCGACGGGTTTACACAAGATTTTTTTTTGGATATTTGCATTTCATAAACTTAACTGCGTAGTGAACTCAACTGAACCACCAAAAAACAATACTGTTGATATTGTTGTGGTTCAAAATAATAACTGCATTAAAAAGAATGAGTGAAGTTATTTGAGATGGCCTTTACTACGAAGTATCCAAGGATCCTAATGGATGGGTAAATTATGAATAGATAGCATAGAAAATATTCGGGTTATTTTATTCCACAGTTAGGGAAATCTTAAACATTTTTTGATTACTTCGCAAAAAAGCTCCAAACTTAATGTGTCGGGTAAGTTTAAGGTGTTTTAATATTGTGTCGGATAATGCGTAAGAATTTTGTAAATTTACAGATCAGCACATGCTATAAAATCACGCTGCAGAATTTTACTTGTGTACGAGTGTAAGATAGTGGACGAGTGTTAACTTTCTGTTATATGAGTGTTTAATGGACATGGCCACACATGTATGTAAATAGTTTCTGAGTGTTCAATTCACAAAATTACATGTTAAACATAGCTCCACTTCAAAGCCTAAGACCGATTAAACTTTAAAATGTGTTGTGAGGTCCACCGAGGTTTACTAAGCTGTACTATCCTATTTAGTCTCAGAAAAAAACATCGATTCATCATTTTAGCTTCTCCTAGGCCTCTCATGTGAATTCAATAATAGGTAATACTTAACAGTAAACTCTGTATACCTGTAAGCTCAAGTGACAAATACTATAATCAAAACGTTATAATTTACTGTTCTAAACTGTTGTAATATTTATGTTCATTTCAATTCAAATGTGCAAAAAACTGAAATTATTTGTTATTTGGTTGAGAACGAAAGTAAAATATGTTCCTTTCACTTTTTTTGCTTCAAAAAATTTTCTATTATTTTTCTGTTTCTACATCGTTGCTGTTCTGTTGAAAAATTACTTTCTCACAGCACCGATCAAGTATCTTACTCGAAATTTAAGGTAGTTTTCTAAGTTGAAGAACGTCTTTGATTGTCAGTCATTTACAAAAGTTAATAAAACACAGTGAGCATTGAAGTGAATCAAAACGCAAAATATTTTTTTGTAATTAACCTGTACAATACAATATTACATGATTCTGTGTAGCCTTGAACAATACACATTTAAACGATTTTGAGAAAAACCTATATATTACACATTTACAAGATTTTGTGGGCAACCCTGTACATTACAATATATGTATTACTAGGCTAAACCACAACATCAAGTTACTAGGCAACGTAAAACAAGCCTCAATAATGGAACCAATATAACCTGGAAACACTCCATACTTCACGCTACCAGTTAAAACTACAGGGTGGTTCAAAAAAAGTTCAACACTTTTGTGCCGTATATCTCGTGATCGTGACACAGTGGTTCGTTTAAGCTGAAATTTTCAGGGATTAACATCAATATAACCTAAGTAAAACTATATTATCAGAGAGATCAGATCAGATCACAGCAGCTGTCACTCCTCATTGCGTGGAAAACTGCGCATATTGAAAAAAACCGAGGTCTACATCACTTGTTGCAAAAAACTATCAGTTTATGTCTAAGGTCTACATAACTTGTCAGGGTAAACATCAACCTTAGCTGGTTGAGCAAGTAAAAGTTCGATGGATGATTACACTTTTGACTCTCAAAATGGCTTTCTTCCGTATAAAAAGTCTTTTTAACTGTTTTCAGACGCGATAAAATTACTGTTTTAGGCTAACAGGAACATTTTGGAGTCAACAATTAAAAACTCATCTCAAATTTACTAAAATTGAGGATAAGACACCTGAATAAGTTTAATAGCTTTCTATCAATTCATCTTTCAATTAAAACGTCTATAACCTGCATCGTGTCAGCCCGTGCATAATCTCATTATACAATGAAATAGTGTCCGTGGGTCAGTCAGTCAGTCAGTTACAAAAATGAAAAAAGCTGAAAAATTGTTCACGTTTCACGCTCACTATCAGTTCAAAAAACCGGCAACATTTTATAAGATGGTTTTAACCCATCAAAACTTGAGGATGTCATCCTCGGTTTATTTTTGGACAGTTACACAATCGCCTCGAGTTGGTTTTTGAGAACGAACGAATTAGAACGGTTGATTTGTGCGAACTCGTCCTATACGGGACCACCCGTGGAAAAACGCACTTTTTTCCCAGATGTATGAACTCGCTGCATACATTTAATATTATGACTTTAGTTTTATATCAAGATTACTATCAAGTCGACCATGATGAACAACATAAGCTTACTATGATCTCCATACTTGGAGTATATTTCCACGAACGTGAAAATGCGTGACCGCCAGCTGGGTGTCACAGTTAAACGAACGACAATTAAATCTGTTTGTACGCATCGCCGTTGAAAAATTGTTCACGTTTCACGCTCACTATTAGTTCAAAAACCGGCAACATTTTATCAGATGGTTTTAACCCATCGAAACTTGAGGAAACCCATTGTAGTAATATGCCATCCTCGGTTTATTTTTGGACAGTTACGCAATCGCCCGAGTTGTTTTCGATAACGATCGAATTAGAACGGTTGATTTGTGCGAACTCGTCCTACGGGACCACCCGTGGAAAAACGAACTTTTTTCCCAGATGTATGAACTCGCTGCATACATTTAATATTATGAATTTAATTTTATATCAAGATCTCAATTTATAAAATTACTATCAAGTTGACCATGATGAACCACATAAGCTTACTATGATCTCCATACTTGAAGTATATTTCCACGAACGTGAAAATGCGTGACCGCGAGCTGGGTTAAACGGGTTCGGACGCTGGTTAAACTCTATTGAATTATTTTATCCACACACAACAATGTTTACCTTTTTTAGTGTTTTTTTAGATTCCGCTCTATCAATATTATCTGAGTTATGAAAATTTATGTGTATTTGCATGAATGTGTTATTTATGAATGTGTTCTTTTCATGGACGTGTTTTTTCATGGAAGTTTTTTTTCCATTTGATCTGTTTCTTCATGGATGTGTTTTTTCATGGATGTGTTTTTATGTGCATCGCTAATTGTTGCCCACGGGACTCAACTGTATAGAAACTAAAATAGTTTGACCACGGGACAAACTAAATTAGTTTGACCACGGGACTCAACTGCATTTTAACAAAAATAGTTTGCCCACGGGACTCAATAGTATTGAGAGCAAAATTGTTTTCCCACGGGACTCAACTGCATTGAAACTTTGCCCACGGGACTAAACTGTATTGAAAGACCCACGGGACTCAACTGTATATAAACTAAAATAGTTTGACCACGGGACTCAACTGCATTGAAACTAAAATAGTTTGCCCACGGCACTCAATAGTATTGAAAGCAAAATTGTTTTGTCACGAGACTCAACTGCATTGAAATTTTGCCCACGGGACTCAACTGTATTGAAAGCCCCACGGGACTCAACTGTATTGAAAGCCCCACGGGACTCAACTGTATATAAACTAAAATAATTTGACCACGGGACTCAACTGCATTGAAACTAAAATAGTTTGCCCACGAGACTCAATAGTATTGAAAGCAAAATTGTTTTCCCACGGGACTCAACTGCATTGAAATTATGCCCACGGACTAAACTGTATTGAAAGACCCACGGGACTCATCTGTATAGAAGCTAAAATTGTTTGACCACGGGAATCAACTGCATTGAAACTTAAATAGTTTGCCCACGGGACTCAATAGTATTAAGAGCAAAATTGCTTTCCCACGGGACTCAACTGCATTGAAATTATGCCCACGGGACTCAACTGTATTGAAAGCCCCACGGGACTCAACTGCATTGAAATTATGCCCACGGACTAAACTGTATTGAAAGACCCACGGGACTCATCTGTATAGAAGCTAAAATAGTTTGACCACGGGACTCAACTGCATTGAAACTAAAATAGTTTGCCCACGGGACTCAATAGTATTGAAAGCAAAATTGTTTTCCCACGGGATTCAACTGCATTGGAATTTTGCCCACGGGACTCAACTGTATTGAAAGCCCCACGGGACTCAACTGTATAGAAACTAAAATAGTTTGACCACGGGAATCAACTGCATTGAAACTAAAATAGTTTGCCCACGAGACTCAATAGCATTTAAAGCAAAATTGTTTTCCCACGGGACTCAACTGCAATGAAATTTTGCCCACGGGGCTCAACTGTATTGAAAGCCCCACGGGACTCAACTGTATATAAACTAAAATAGTTTGACCACGGGACTCAACTGCATTGAAACTAAAATAGTTTGCCCACGGGACTCAATAGTATTGAAAGCAAAATTGTTTTCCCACGGGACTCAACTGCATTGGAATATTGCCCACGGGACTCAACTGTATTGAAAGCCTCAAGGGACTCAACTGTATAGAATCTAAAATGGTTTGACCCCGGGACTCAACTGCATTGAAACTAAAATAGAGTAAGGAAATCAAGATGCTTGATTGCCCGGCGTCAACCCGGCTGTTAGTTGAAAGGTTGGTTAGCCAACGTACACAGTATTTGATCGGTATTATTTATTAGCTTTACACCAGTTCATTCGAGCACAATACGACGGACATCAAATCATCATGGAATCGCGACAATATAATATAATTATTATCGTTCAATACATTACAATATATTATATAATTATTGATAAACTTTACTTCCCTTTCAGATTCTTCAACAACTTCAACTACGAAATTATATTTTAATAAAATTCAAGAATAAGAAATACCACACCGCTAAACTGCCACACTGCGAATAAATGATCACCTGCTACTTGAATACACATTTACAAACATACACTAGGTGGTGACACCACCTACTACTCCCCCATGGCCCACGGGGGTCCACGGCGATGACCATACACGAATGAAATAGTGGAAAAGCGTAAATAGTGATAAACACACGAAATATCAGTTCTAAAGACACTCTAATTAACATTATATCAGGTAGAAAAATGGTCTAGTCAAACCGTAATAATCATAGAATATATATAGCATGAAATATAGCAAACAGTAAATCACAATACCTACCAAACTATTAATCACAAGCCTGCAATATAAATTTTATGATTAAATGCATAAGTTAAAAATACCACTATAGCAACTCCTAAACTACGGCACGGGAAACGGCTCTGAATCCTGCGCTTTCGGACAGTTGACCCTCAGATGACCGACTGTGTGACACGCGTGACACTTGCGCTTCTCCACCTAGGCTGAACACGAACGTGCAAAGTGTCCCTTGCACCCACACTTCTTACGACATCCTGCAACTCACCAACTGACAGATTGGGATATTCATGAAACCGATGACCCTGCACGGAGCATTTACCGCAGCTTCGCGATCCGACAGCCCTTACTCGACACGTCTGACTCATACTCTCAGCCGCTGATCTATCTGGAACCTTTGGTTTGCGACGCCTCACAGGTGACATGCTCGGCGGTCGACGACGTTTCTTCACTGCTGGTGACTCACGAGACTCACGCTCAGGCGATGCACAATGACACTGTCTACACACAGTTGGCTGAAAAGACGAAATTTTTGTCTTTTTAACGGCTTGTACGTATGAAGTCAAATCCAGGCCAGACTCATTCACCAATCTCAGACGCCACAACTTACATCCTGGCAATCCCAAAAGCACATCTTCACCCAGATCGCGCTTAATGTGAAACGACACCTTATGTGTTTCTGAACCCAAAGAAACATCAACTTCGCAGGTACCTTCACACCGAATGTCTCTCTGATTAATATCCATTAAAGGCACATTGCAGGGCTTCACCGCAGGGTATTTAGGTAGGCGCTTCAAAAAAACTCTCATCAATCAGATTAGCCAACGCTACCGTATCTGAAGTAAAGCGCCCAGACGGTATATTAACACCATTAACAACCGCCGCAATTTCACACGATACAGTTGACTCAACCGCAGCCAACACTGATTTAACTGGTAATCTGACAGAACTAATCATATTACCACGCACTGTCGAGACTGGACCCTCTTTAGACTGTGTTTTAACTGACATGGCCTTCATTTCAGCAACCTGGTCACGCAGCTCTGACAATACCTCATTCAAGTCAGGCATCACTGACTCTTCTGGTCGTGACAAACTCGTTTTACCATGCATTATAGCTTTCACGTACTGCAGATGGTCCTGTTTAGACGATTGAACATGACCCGTGTTCACATCAACGCTGGCAGGAGTAGCCCAATCCTGTCTCGTGACATCATACGGAGACTGCTGGTTAGCCAAATGACCTGTTTGGTACCCTGAGTTAACCGGTGGAGCACTAAATACACCCGTTGGACCATTATAACTGTCATGTCTGGCACCAAAACTGTCCACAGTCCACGGACAACGCGCTGCAATATGGCCCTCTTGACCACAGGAGTAACACTTGCCCGGACCCTGAGCACGAAATCTGGTCTGATGTGCATCACTAGCACGCTGACTGGCATAGTACACACCCGCATGACAATCAAACTTGTGCTGCACCTGTCTACCATTAGGATACATTTTGTCAATCTCCTCCTCTTTGACAATCTCAGATACAACTCGATCAAAATCTAGCGTAGGATCTTGATCAGCTCTGGCCGCAATTCTTTTGTATCCCACATTACTCAATCCATCCAGCAGGCGGCCAATCAAAACACCACGCCTATAAATTTCAGGACAGTCCGGACCAAACGGGCAACTGGCCTTCAATCTGGCGGCAAACTCCTTGACTGACTCGCTTTGTCGCTGCCTGCATGACTGGAACGCAATGACGCGTTCCGTGCAACGCTGCTCACTACCATACCGATTAACGAGCACGCGTACCGCTTCTTCCCAGCTAGGTTTGTTTACCATCTCCAAAAAATCGCGCCTAGCTCTGCCTCGCAAACAGTACATCAAATGCTCCAACTTTACACTATCGTCAACATTAGCTTTTCCCAGTCGGTTGCTTAGCGCTGAAAACCAGACGCTAAACTCATTTTCGTTTGAGCCATCGAACCGGTCAAATGTACCCATGCGCAACATTTGCTCTTGCGCACGCCGCTCGCTCAACTCAGTGCGCTCAGCCATTCGCTCGCATAGCCTATTAACTACGTCCAGTACTGAAATCTCCGCAGCACCACTGGACTGACAGGCAATAGGACTGACTTCTGACGACTGACACCTGTCACATAATCCCTGCTGCTGCGACATGAAATAACCATCATGCTTACCGTGATCGTTGTTTCCATTAACCAAACTAGCATTGCCAACAAACTCGGCCAATGAAGTTGGTTGAAATGGCGCATCTTTGCCAACAAACTCGGGCAAAGGCGCGGCGCTGCCCACAAACTCGGGCTGCGGACGAAAAGGAGCATGACAGAACATCTGTCCAGTGCTCATAGGCGTAGGCGTGGAAACCTGACAGGACACCTGTCCAGGCACCATAGATGACGATAAATGAACCTGGCTGGACACCAGCCCAGGAGCATTTAATGATGGCGGTTTATTAACCTGGCTGGACACCAGCCCAGGAACATTTAATGATGGCGTTGGACCCGATGGCGATGTCGCAGGAACCTGGCTGGACACCAGCCCAGGAACCTTTGACGATGGCAGCACATGAACCTGGCTGAACACCAGCCCAGGAACATGTGGTGATGACGTGCGACCCGTTGACGATGTCGCAGGAACCTGGCTGGACACCATGCCAGGAATCATTGACGATGACAGCATATGAACCTGGCTGGACACCAGCCCAGGAACATTTGGCGATGTCGCAGGAACCTGGCTGGACACCAGCCCAGGAACCTTTGACGATGGCAGCACATGAACCTGGCTGGACGCCAGCCCAGGAACATGTGGTGATGACGTGCGACCCGTTGAAGATGTCGAAGGAACCTGGCTGGACAACAGCCCAGGAACCATTGACGATTACAGCATATGAACCTGGCTGGACACCAGCCCAGGAACATTTGGCGATGACGTGGGAGCCTGGCTGAACACCAGCCCAGGACTCTTTGATGATGTCGCAGGAACCTGGCTGGACACCAGCCCAGGACTCTTTGATGATGTCGCAGGAACCTGGCTGGACACCAGCCCAGGAACCTTTGACGCCTCGGGCTTCGGTCTGCTACCTGAACTCATCTGTAAGTACTCCCTAACACCAACACCGGAGTCGGCTGGCTGCAGGGGAATCACTCCCTGAGTCAGAGCACATGGACCGACCAACTCACTAAACTGAAACTCAGTGTCTGAAAATCCAACCGGCTGCGACTGCACTGACCCAGACGAACGCTCACTGTCGAATATTGCCCTCAGTCCCCTGTATGTATCGTTCGAAGAATCCTCTCCGCTGTTTGAGTTGACCTCCGAATGTTCGACCACCTGTACCATCGAAGGATCCCACGGTATTTCTGGAACTAGAGAAAAAATACGGTCCACTGTTATTAACATCCATTTTACAGATTCAGAATATAAATCAGGTGTTGGTCCACATGGCGAAGACACATATGCTAACTGAGGGAGAAGTCTCGGCATCTCCTTCATTAACTTCACAGACTTGGCCATTAATAACTCATTAATATTGCAGACCAAATAATCACAATAACTATCCATGAACTCACGATTCACGAAGCGAAAATTGAAATGCATACCTTCAGCCATCATAAACCAACCAAAACGGAACACCAAAACTAATAAAAAACACCGAGTAACACAACAAATAAAATGTACGTTTGGCTTAAGTTTGAATCCAGGAGCGCCAGTAAGGAAATCAAGATGCTTGATTGCCCGGCGTCAACCCGGCTGTTAGTTGAAAGGTTGCTTAGCCAACGTACACAGTATTTGATCGGTATTATTTATTAGCTTTACTCCAGTTCATTCGAGCACAATACGACGGACATCAAATCATCATGGAATCGCGACAATATAATATAATTATTATCATTCAATATTACAATATAATATATAATTATTAATAAACTTTACTTCCCTTTCAGATTCTTCAACAACTTCAACTCCGAAATTCTATTTTAATAAAATTCAAGAATAAGAAATACCACAACGCTAAACTGCCAAACTGCGAATAAATGATCACCTGCTACTTGAATACACATTTACAAACATACACTAGGTGGTGACACCACCTACTATAGTTTGCCCACGGGACTCAATAGTATTGAAAGCAAAATTGTTTTCCCACGGGACTCAACTGCATTGAAACTTTGCCCACGGGACTAAACTGTATTGAAAGACCCACGGGACTCAACTGTATATAAACTAAAATAGTTTGACCATGGGACTCAACTGCATTGAAACTAAAATAGTTTGCCCACGGGACTCAATAGTATTGAAAGCAAAAATGTTTTGTCCCGAGACTCAACTGCATTGAAATTTTGCCCACGGGACTCAACTGTATTGAAAGCCCCACGGGACTCAACTGTATTGAAAGCCCCACGGGACTCAACTGTACATAAACTAAAATAATTTGACCACGGGACTCAACTGCATTGAAACTAAAATAGTTTGCCCACGAGACTCAATAGTATTGAAAGCAAAATTGTTTTCCCACGGGCCTCAACTGCAATGAAATTTTGCCCACGGGACTCAACTGTATTGAAAGCCCCACGGGACTCAACTGTATATAAACTAAAAAAGTTTGACCACGGGACTCAACTGCATTGAAACTAAAATAGTTTGCCCACGGGACTCAATAGTATTGAAAGCAAAATTGTTTTCCCACGGGACTCAACAGCATTGGAATTTTGCCCACGGGACTCAACTGTATTGAAAGCCCCACGGGACTCAATTGTATAGAAACTAAAATAGTTTGACCACGGGACTCAACTGCATTGAAACTAAAATAGTTTGCCCACGGGACTCAATAGTATTGAAAGCAAAATTGTTTTCCCACGGGACTCAACTGCATTGGAATTTTGCCCACGGGACTCAACTGTATTGAAAGCCCCACGGAAATCAACTGTATAGAAACTAAAATTGTTTGACCACGGGAATCAACTGCATTGAAACTTAAATAGTTTGCCCACGGGACTCAATAGTATTAAGAGCAAAATTGCTTTCCCACGGGACTCAACTGCATTGAAATTATGCCCACGGGACTAAACTGTATTGAAAGACCCACGGGACTCAACTGTATAGAAACCAAAATAGTTTGACCACGGGACTCAACTGCATTGAAACTAAAATAGTTTGCCCACGGGACTCAATAGTATTGAAAGCAAAATTGTTTTCCCACGGGCCTCAACTGCAATGCAATTTTGCCCACGGGACTCAACTGTATTGAAAGCCCCACGGGACTCAACTGTATATAAACTAAAAAAGTTTGACCACGGGACTCAACTGCATTGAAACTAAAATAGTTTGCCCACGGGACTCAATAGTATTGAAAGCAAAATTGTTTTCCCACGGGACTCAACTGCATTGGAATTTTGCCCACGGGACTCAACTGTATTGAAAGCCCCACGGGACTCAATTGTATAGAAACTAAAATAGTTTGACCACGGGACTCAACTGCATTGAAACTAAAATAGTTTGCCCACGGGACTCAATAGTATTGAAAGCAAAATTGTTTTCCCACGGGACTCAACTGCATTGGAATTTTGCCCACGGGACTCAACTGTATTGAAAGCCCCACGGAAATCAACTGTATAGAAACTAAAATTGTTTGACCACGGGAATCAACTGCATTGAAACTAAAATAGTTTGTCCACGGGACTCAATAGTATTGAAAGCAAAATTGTTTCCCCACGGGACTCAACTGCACTGAAATTTAGCCCACGGGACTCAACTGCATTGAAATTTTGCCCACGGGACTCAACTGTATTGAAAGCCCCACGGGACTCAAATGTATAGAAACTAAAATAGTTTGACCACGGGACTCACCTGCATTGAAACTAAAATAGTTTGCCCACGGGACTCAATAGTATTGAAAGCAAATTTTTTTTCCCACGGGACTCAACAGCATTGAAACTTTGCCCACGGGACTCAACTGTATTGAAAGCAAAAAATTTTCATGGATGTGTTTCTTCATGGATTTGTTTTTTCATGGTGGTCTTATGTGACCACGGGACTCAACTGCATTGAAACTAAAATAGTTATAGTTACTCATCCGGCATTATTATAATAAAACCCTGTACACAATAAACAAATTCCAAATTCCAGTTCACAATGGTACGACTGTGTATTGGAAAGTTGTTGACCACGGCGCAATGCGCGCAGCGCTGCCTGGCTGTGCCCCTGCTGAGTACCCCGACACTAAAAGGTCGGCGTAATTCCCCGGGTGTGTCCCTAGTATACATACATATGTAAAACTGAGGTTCGAATATTTTGCGACAAAGACGACAATTTCACAGTTTTTTATAAATTTCTTGCCACACACCTTAAAATGAATGTTTGAAATTAATGTGCCTGGTGAACATTTTACAAGTAAAATGGTAAGCTTGAAATTTTTTTTACAAAAAAATGTCCCGACAATGTCCCGGAAAACTGTCGCGAAATATTCGAACCTCAGTTATACATACCTTGGTTTTTCCTCCACAAGCAGTTTTCCACGCATTCAGGCTTGATGGCCGCTGTGACTGACCGATTTCTCTGATATTAGAGTTCGCTAAGGTAATATGTTGGTGTTCATCCTTGAAAAGCAGAATGAAATCGAGGATAAGTATCAAAAGATATTCACCGCCAAAGTGTTGAAATTTTTTTGAACCACCCTGCAGAAACAAAGGACCCATGAAGAAAACAAACAAAGTCCTATGCAAGTCGAAAATTAAACACCTCGGCTGTTGACATGTTAGCATCTACACTTTGCGGGATAATACACAACCTGTTACTGCAACTCATACAAGAGCTACAATTACACAACTTTTGGACATGTAATATCAGGAAACAATGAAACCGCTGAAAACACCCAAACAACCAGAATATTGAACAAAGAACTGAAACACAACACAAAAGACTTATGCAATAACCTACTTTTTGAGGACATAAACATAGTACTGAACAATTATAATCAAACAAACTAAAAAAACGCATTGCACCGAAGAAGACATATGTAGCTCTACATCAAACGTTTGCTCTCAGCAAAATATAAACTAAGATCACACACGTCAACAACCGACAAACCACCCAACAACCAAATGGTAACCTAAACGATGAAACAAAAAAGCCACAATTTAAGTTTCTCATAGTTTCGGCTGATAAAGCCAGCAACAATCCCTACCCTTAGCGCATACATCTGATTAAAATTTTTGTGCCCTCCAATTTATGACGTTCTTCATATATTACAATGCACATAAAAACGTTCTAAATCATGCATAACCAACAATCGGAGTGTAAATCACAAAATAAAAATGCAATCGTTGTTCTCTGTCGGTTATACAGATAACCGAAAAATCTGAACGCCCGTATCTTATGCTCTGAAAAATCTTAAGACTTGCAGGTGAAAATATATGTTTGCTGAGTATGTACAGGTTAGATTAAAATTCGACTGTTACCTTTAAAGGGACGGGCCGACCATCATTGCTAGATATATAACTTTTATTATAGATACGATAATACTGCAGTATAGTGCTGACAAACTTCTATTAGAAAATTTAGTTTGTAACATTTTGTCCTGCGCAAATGCGAATTATGGATTCATAACAAAAACCACATCTAAGTTAATTATTTTGAGGATGAAATAAACTTTTAAGTGCTTCTAAGCTCACATTGGGACTATAAAACAAAGATTTAATGAAGGACCACTTTGGTTTTTACTGCTTTTCTAGTTTTTTTGCTATGAAAGCTAATTTTAGGTTGAAAAGCGAGAAAAAGATAAAATCAAATTATTCCTAGATTAAAGTGACGTTTCATCAATCCAATGTAACTTTCGAACTACCTAAAATAAAAATCACCTGAAAAACAACCATTTTCGGAGCATTTTTTGTGTGGATCTATAATTCGCATTTGCACAGGACAAAATGTTACAAACAAAATTTTCTAATAAAAGTTTGTCAGCACTATAATATGAGCGGCAAGAAAACAGAACCGACGAAAATCTCTGAATGAAAATTGAATCAGGAAACACTAGGAAGAAATAATAAGATAAAACGTAAGTATACCATTTCAATAAGCCTAGGATTTGAGCCTACTCGAGCAACATTTTTACAAGTGAAATTAGTACACTCACTCACTGTATGTAATGTAGTGTTATCACTGAGTACAGTATGTGTAGCAGATAAGATGCGTTGACATCTTCTACTATACTCCACCATAAACTGTAATAAAACATGTTATGCTATGGAGGCGGAGTCTGTTATGGTGGGTCTACATACTCCACTATCGTAACATCCAACATGATGGTGTACCAAAAAAACATACTAAACAATCCCTTGTTTGCCTATACAAAAACGAATCGATACCAAAAAAATCTATACCAAGAAAATCCACCAAAAACAAATCCATACCAAAAAATCCCTTTTTGAACTGCCATACCAATAAAAAATTTCATGCTAATTTTGCGTGAACGTGGATGATGACCATGATCAGGTATGAGTCAATAACGAACGCGACACGTATCTACATTATGTACATACATTACAGAACAGGCCAAAAAGACGTGGCCGGCTACGCTGAATAACGGTGAATTCGCTGAAATTTCAGCGCCTCGGTGGTCCACGGTGATTGGTTGGCCACGCCCCAAGCGTGGGGGTGGATTTTTCAGCTGTAGCCGAAATTTCAGCTACAGATTTGGGAAACTCAAGAGTTACGGTTGTGAATTTTTTTTTTCAACATGCTAGAATTCTGTATCGTTTATAACACATTAGAGCGACATAAAAATTACTAAATTAATATGGTTTCATGGGGTCACTTAATTAGTTCAAAATTGACTATACCAAAATTGACTTGGAGGATAACGACAATGATTATGTCGAATTGGGTATAGGCCGAATTTGATTATGCCTAAACTATAACAATGAAATAGTTCAGTGATGCTATAAAAATTAGTGTAGTGTGTAAAGACCTACACCTGTCACCCGCTTTGAGGGGGGGGGGTCCATTTTTCATCACCCACACCCTCATCTCATCCGCTGCTGTTGAGTGTGCACGCAGAATGGACTCGTTCAGATGGTTGACTAAAATGATTTTTTTCTCTTCACCCATCTCATCCGCCACTGTTGGCTCTCTCTAAGACCTTGCGTTTTTTGGGCAGTGCAGTTGTTAACTGGCTCGGTAATTACATAAGCCGTTCAACGACAGCTCTATGAGTAGTACATGACCAAATATTGATGTAGATAAATGATACAGGACGGGGACAGTATGGGTATAGCAGCTTCTTACAAAAGTGAAAACAACTGTTACGTAAATTTTGATTGAGTAACCAGTGTTTACCAGTAACTCCTCTTAATACCTAAAATTTGACTTCTACAATCGGTTTCTTATCTAGCGGAAATTTTGGATACAGCTGAAAAATCCACCCCACTCTTGGGGGTGTGGCAAACCAATCAGCGACGGGCATCTAGGCGCTGAAATTTCAGCGAACTCGCCGTAATTCTGAGTTGCCGGTCACATCTTTTTGTCCTGTACTGTACGTACATACAATTTTATACTTGTAGCGGATGACAAATAAAAAATAACTAACTGTTTCTCGCTATAATGAAACTGATAAAACAAATGTGCATTCATGAAAAGTATGAAATGATCAAGATTTTTTTATGTCTGTTACAAAATCATGTCATCCGCTTACCACATTAGCTTATAACCTATTTTTTGTTTGACCTTATAACAGTGATTCTGAAAGGTAAAAGTCCCCTTTAAATCAAATGTCATTGGTGTCTATTACATGTCCGGTGTAAAAACCGCCGATGCGTCGGCCGTGGCACGCGTGCAAATTTACATGCGTCTTCAGAGTTTGCAACGTTATAAGTCACATTATCTTCCTTTGATTGATATGGGACTTCTATCGGGCATCACCGTATTGTTTTTACTAATTTTTCATGTTAGGTCCTCGTTAAGAACGGTTGCTAATAAAGACGGGTAGGCGTTACGAGCACGCAACGAAATCTATCAGTTGAAAACTATCGTTATATGCGGAAAAATGGCTCTTTGTTTCAAGTTTAAGATCAATATACATACCAGGTGGATCAAAAAGTTCGTGGCCTCATATACGTATTAAAGCCGTATTCACTTGAAACTTGGTACATCCAAACAACCCCTTACTAAAAATCTCAGTTTACATGATTATAACGTTTCGCCACTTCAAGTTACTCATGAATGTATCGAGTACCAAAAGGGTACGTGAAAAAGTCGGGGTTCGGCTGATATTTCAGTTTTTTTATAATGTTTCATTGGGTGCAATTGCCTAATGCATTGCAGTTCTATGTGCCCCTAATGTTGGGGCATCCGAAACGCTAGACGACTGCCGAATTGAAAGGTGCATGTGCTTGAAACGTGGCTGGACGTGATGGAAACCAAAAATCTGCAATAATAGGGGTACTTAAGAACTTTATTTTTTAATAGCCAACATGATTTTTTATGAATCGAAGTCCGGGTATTTTCTTTGGATACTAAAGTGTCTTTCAATCGCATACGGTTGATTGTTTGAGATTTGTCGTTTATACGTATAAAATTTCGAAATTAGTAAAAATTATGGTGATTTCAAAGGGAAGGGTTTCTGGCGTTGCTAAAAACCAATGTCACAAAAACCAAGAGCGGGTTTTGACAGATTACATTATAGGCTAACACCGTGCAAAAAATCATTTGTTTCTATTGGTTTTCAAAAAATTTATTGATGTTTGTCCATTCCAGAAAAAACGTCCTTTCTATCGAATCTTGACTGTTTGAAGTCAACGGCTCTATATTAAAACGTGCCATTATACTATCCAGCTGAAAATAGCTGTGTTAAGTACCATTGACCTGTAGTATATGCACATACGGTGCCGATTTGCTCACACCAATCTTTGTACATATATGGGGCTACGAACTTATTGATCCACGTTATACGTACACCAGAAAGGGAAAAGTGGAATTCACCCCTCTTTGGCTTTCTTAAAAGATATAGTTCGCTACTTAAGGTACATACATATACAAAACTACACGCGTACCACGGATGGCGCATCGGCGGTTTTTCTCACCGGACATAAAAACGTTATTTATCATCGATTTTAAGGTTATAACGGTTCGGATTAACTAGGACAAACATGTTATTGAATTTTCGAGTAAAAACTTCTCAACTCTCAGAAAAACAAGAAAAATCGTGATGAAACATTCCGTTTTTTTAAGTAACAAGCAACTAAAAACTTATTGACTCATACCTGATCATGGTCTTCATCTACGTTCACGCACAATTACCATGGGTTTTTTTGGTATGGCAGATCAAAAAGTGCTTTTTTGGTATGGATTTGTTTTGGGTGGACTTTTTGATATGGATTTGTTTTGGTTAGATTTTTTGGTATGGATTTGTTTTGGTATATGCAAACACGGGATTTTTTGCTTTGGATTTTTTTTGGGCCGGGCCCTCGTAACATAACACGCATCATAAAGACGGTTCCGATCCGAGATTCTATTGAAATATGAAGTGCCATTTTTGCTCAGATCGTGAATTATGATAATGTACCAAAACAAAAAAAATCGCTGATTTGTCTATACCAAAACAAATCCATACCGACAAAATCCACCCAAAACAAATCCATACTGATAAACTCTACCCAAAACAAAATCATACCAAAAAATTCTTTTTTTTTTGTCTGCCATACCAAAAAACCATGGTAATTTGTGCGTGAACGTGTACTATGACCATGATCAGGTATGAGTTAACATAGAACGTAACACGTATCCACAGTATATTATACAATACGTACATATAATTGTACATTTGTAGCGGATGATAAACGAAGAACTAAGTTGATTGATTGATATTCAATTTCAAAAAAAGATAACAGTGAGGAAATAAAAATAATTTGAAACACTTCAATTATTAATTGATGAACCAGGCAATCGCCAAAAACAGCAGCACGCATTTGCATTCATAAACGAATTGTAATCCTACCAAGAAACTGAAAAAATTGTTAGTATCCTGGTAGGATTCGAACCCCCGACCTTCCTTCCCGCATACACATTACACGTGCCACCCACAGGCAGCCATGTTGGAATTGCGGATCAAAAATAGAAAGTGCACGCGCAAAGTTTGGGAGTGGGAAGTTTACCAAACCACATGGTAGACCTCTTGAAACGAGAATATCTCGATTTTAGCAGATTCACGAGTAATTGAGTTAGTGAGTTATTGAGTGAGTGAGCACGTAAGTGAGTGAGTTAGTGAGTGAGTTAGTGAGGTAGGGAGGGAGTGAGTGATTGATATAGACAACAACATTAAACAACTTCAGCAATAACTAAGTTTTTTACAGAACGTCATTTCAACATTAACGCACACGGCTTCGGTTGGGATGAATCGGTGGACGAAGGGCCGATACTCAGGTGCACAAACAACGCATGGAAAACATCAGAAAAAACGCTCAAGAAGGCTTGATTTTGTGTCAGATAATATAAAAACGCACTGTTTTCCTCATGGTTTTGCATGAATTGTCGGAAAACACAAAATTATTTTTGTCACAGTCGTCACCTTCGTAATTGTGAATTGCTAGTTTGGATCGAAATCGTCACATGCCTGACGGCTAAACAAAGTTTTTCACATGAGCGACGCATGGAAACCATAAAAAACGGTCAAGAAAGCGTGATTTCGAAGAATTCGAAAATTGATCACATTTTGTTCCACAATTGTCGCCCACTTGATTGAATATGCGAAATAGGATCAAAATCATCACATCTATTATAGTAAACCTAAAGTTTTTTTATATTCAATCACGTGAATTTTGATGAAATCATGTCTTGTTTCTTTGACCGTAAAAAGGATCGGGCGTACTCTATTGATAATGCATCATGTTAACAGAGATTAGCTGTGGCAACAATCTACATGTATCTGCAAATGACGCACGTTTAAATTTGTTTCCTAATCCATTATGAATGTTAACTAACAATGATTATTTGTACAGTAATGATGTTAGTATTGTGTATTGCAATAAATGGAATGTATACACTCTTTGTTTTGTTCTGGCTTATATTTTTGCGCCATATTTCATACCTTGTTAGGCAGTTTATCAATCAGGCTGTCAGTGAGTCAGTCATTCCGTCAATTATTCTGTCAGTGAACCATGCAGTCCAAGATTCAGTATGTCAGTGGGTCAGTCATCATGTCAATTAATTTGTCAGTAAGTCAGTCATCCCAACCAACAATCAGTTTTGATTCTTCAAACCACTGATAAATGTCAAGGATTTTAATGGTGATTGGTGAGGCACTTTGGCGAAAAAGCTGGTGTTGCGAAGAAAATAAATAAAAAATTGTTTAAAAGAAAGTTCACAATCCGGCCAAACAGGAAAAACTACTCTAGTTTCCCCTTAAATTTTTTTCCTCTTCCTCAGCCTCATCGTCCGCTATGTGGCGCGCAACTCCGGTTTCAAGGCTGGATGGCGAACAATAACGCAAGGACTTTAAATTGCAGCTGACGTAAACAGTACGCATGACACGCCCAAACAAAATTTTGTACGATTGTCAGGATTTAGTATAATAGGCTATCCACGATTTCACCTAACTCAGAGCTAACTAAACCTACGTTTTTCGATTAACATGGGTGTACCGTTTACCTGTACCACTAGCGGACACGCCTAGCCTACAGAGGGAGCGGAATTTCGTCAAAGAGGATGGAATTTGAAGTTTTCAGAGCATTCTACCTGCACCTTAAGAAACAAATTATACTTTTTGGAAACATCCAAGAGGGAAAAGTCCACTTTACCCACCCACTTGAGTTTGTTTCTTCAAGATGACCTAAATTCCGCCAATTCACCCTCTTTGGAGAGATTTCCCTCCCTTTGGAGGTTTGGCTCGTCCGCCAGTGGTTAAAAGACAAAATAAGACAACATTAAGGCAAGTTGGTGGACCAGGGCCATCGCGAAAAACAGCAGCACGCATTTGCATACACGTTACGCGTGCCACCCACATGAAGCCAGGTTGGAATTGTGGATCCAAAATAGAAAGTGCTCGCGCAAAATGTGGGAGTGGGGGAGTTTACCAAACCACATGTTAGACCTTTTGAAACGAGAATATCTCGGTTTTAGCAGTGGGACATTTGATGGAATTTTATTTATAGGTTAAAACTGCATCTTCAAAATGCCATGTTCATCCGAGGGTAATGGGTGTAGATTGTGTAGAAACTTTTTGTTTGTACCCACAATATATTCTATTGTCTTCGGATTTCGTTTTACTTGATAACACATTTGAACATATGTAAATGTAAACATTATACTAAAAATGTGAAATAACATGGAAAGTTATAAAAACAAGAATTAACACGCAGTTAACATGCGCGATCACGCGTGAAGTCGTCTAATTTTGGCACATTTTCGAACGGCCAGAAAACCTATCAAAAATTGTTTAAAACGAATTATTAAGCGCAAACAATGTTTATTTATCTACAACTACAGTTTCTGATCCAAAAATATTGATTTTAACACGCATTTCAAAATTTAGATGTTTTCGAAAAAAAGCCCAAGCTTGCGAACGTATGTAATTTTGCGTGCATTGACTCATATACAGGGTGGGCCAAAAAAGACACGATTTTATCCGTTATTAACTTTTTCATGCATCGACAGATTTTCATGCGGTGTAAGAAGCATTCTAATGACAACATATAAACTTAAAGTTTCTGAAAATTCGGGTAAGATCCGTCTACACATTAACAATAGTATTTCAAACCAGTTGATCATTTCTAACGGGGATGTTTCAGAAAAAAAATTATGTGAAATTCGCTTCTTAACTTTGTGGTACGAAATTCGCTTCTTAACTTTGTGGTACGAAAAATCGAGTCTCGAAAGATCAGTAGAGAAATTTGGATTTCTATGAAAGTGATCATAATTTTTTTTACCAGATAACTTTGAAACAGCTAAAAAGCCGTAAATAATTGGTTAAGTATGTTAAATTAGGTGGTTGTAACGAGCAATCTTCGTAAATGGTGATAAATAATCAAGTAATAATCAAAATTTACAAAATTTTGAAAAACAAAATTTTTCAGATGTTCCTTTATTTTGAGAGTTTGGAACAAGTGAGGTTGACAAAAATGTCTGGATATTTAAGTTGATATTTTGTTATTGAAATGATGGTCAACCCGATGAAATCAATTGTTTCAATAAGAAGTTATACACGGATGAAATCGTGTCATTTATTGGGCCCACCCTGTATTTATGGTTGGACAAAAACAACCAAACGTCTAATTAGATCTTCTACAAACATATGTTTATCTATAATAACCCCAGTTGCACGTAAATAAATGTATGTCTGGCTGCACACAATTTGCAGTTTTGCCAAGAGGTTGGTTGCCTCACCGGAGCACAAGCTTCAAAAGCACATCATATTGATCAGGATCAACCTTCAAATCCCGGTTGGTGTTTTTGTTTGTTTAGTTGATTAATCACTGTTTTTGTTATATTTCAGAAACCTACCGTACATACATACATAAATGGACAGATTTGCCGATTTCAGAAACAGCGGAAGTGCTTTACGGAACCATGTGTCCCACCGTTTAACGAAAAATAAGTTCGCTAAAAAAACGTACCCAGAAATCTTGTTCATCGTCCTGTTCAGACGGTTTATTAACATGTTTCAAAAAGATACCATATTAATTAAAAGTGTCAGATGTTATGAAATTATTACGTGTGTATGCAGTGAGAGAAAGATTACCGTATGTAGACAGATGTTATCCATAAGAGGCCAGCAGTAGTGTTTTCAACATATGATTTGAATTGAAAACTCTGAATTGTTTTATTTCAAATGTTAAATTCTGCCCTCCCGCCCACACCTCGTCCGCCCGTCATCAACATATGATCAACCGTTTGTCTCTGTACTTCCTTTAACCGAAAAGGTTGACGTCTTCGTGTTTCAGGTGTACCGTCTCTATATAAATTAAATTTTACTTTCAAATAAAAAATTATATTGGCAGTTCGTTTGACACTTACACGTAAGTGGTGTTCTGTAGCTATTTTTACAAACCGCTGAAGAAAATTTCATCTGTGACCTATTTTATCTTCTTTATGTATGATTGTGGGACTTTCTGTACCACTGTGGGTCAGTTCTCTATCAATGGGAAATAACATCCTGGTTCAGGCTGACATACATACATAAATGGGACTTACTACCTTGGTTCGTTTTTACATAAACGCTAACTGAAAAATGCAATATTTCATAAATTGAAAGTTTTGGTTTACGTAGTCTTATCATAGTCTTTGTGTTCCCTTAAGTTGGATCATGTTATGTAAATATATGTTTTCGTGACGCAAACCGTATTGGAAACAGTGGCTGGACTTCATACACCTACATCAATTAGCACAGATTCGCGGAAGCAATAGGAAACATAAAATCCGTGCCATATTGGACTGTATCATAGCCCACGATAATTGGATGCAGTTGGAATGACTCGCTCACTCTTCACTCAGTCACTCAGTCAATAAGTCACCCACTGACTCACTAACTCACTCACTCACTCACTCACTCACTCACTCACTCAATCACTCACTCACTCACTCACTCACTCACTCACTCACTCACTCACTCACTCACTCACTCACTCACTCACTCACTCACTCACTCACTCACTCACTCACTCACTCACTCACTCACTCACTCACTCACTCACTCACTCACTCACTCACTCACTCACTCACTCACTCACTCACTCACTCACTCACTCACTCACTCACTCACTCACTCACTCACTCACTCACTCACTCATCACTCACTAACTCACTCACTCACTCACTCATTCACTCTTTCACTAACTCACTCACTCACTCATTCACTCACTCTCTCACTCAGTCACTCACTCACTCACTCACTCACTCACTCACTCACTCACTCACTCACTCACTCACTCACTCACTCACTCACTCACTCACTCACTCACTCACTCACTCACTCACTCACTCACTCACTCACTCACTCACTCACTCACTCACTCACTCACTCACTCACTCACTCACTCACTCACTCACTCGCTCACTCACTCACTCACTCACTCACTCACTCACTCGCTCACTCCCTCACTCACTCACTCACTCACTCACTCACTCACTCACTCACTCGCTCACTCGCTCACTCACTCACTCACTCACTCACTCACTCACTCGCTCACTCACTCACTCACTCACTCACTCACTCGCTCACTCACTCACTCACTCACTCACTCACTCACTCACTCATTCACTCACTAACTCACTCACTCACTCTCTCACTCACTCACTCACTCACTCACTCACTCACTCACTCACTCACTCACTCACTCACTCACTCACTCACTATCTCACTCACCCACTCACAATTACCACTACATTTTTCCAAATTTGTCAAAAAAATTTAGTTTGTCTTATTTCAGACCTCATAAAAAATCCGTGGAAGATACACTTTTTCGAAAAAAATACGCTTTTGTATCCTAGCGCATTATTATCCGATATTACAAAAAATGAATTTTCTGAAAATTTTGAAATTGGCATTTATTTTGTGGCAATATCTCAATTATATATGTATCCTTTAATACGGATTGTCGATCACATAACCCTTCAAATCGAAAACAATCGACGTTATCTCAAAGTTTTCGATTTACGATAACTAGGGGACCACCCGAGTAGTGGATATAATGGATAACTTCCTGTGTTAATCTTTATATATCTACCTTGCCAATTTAGCACGTTTCCCACAGCTAAATAGCATTGAATGTAGTTACAGTAAGCCTACAGTTGCAGCAGGGTTACTGTACCCACACAGCCTCCGGCAGGCTGAAACGTGGCTATTGGCTGAGATAATATGTTATGTTCATTCATATATTATGTAATATGGTAATGTGTTTTAAGTATATTATTATAATTTTATATCCTTATCATCAAAAACAAAAATATTACAATCTTCATCGGGTAATAAACCCCTATAGCGTATTGTCATATCTTCATCTTGGGAAACAAAATCACAAACTAAATAATCGAAATTTTCACATCTTTTTAAAAGGAACATATAAGGTTTTACCAGACGATATTGTTCGGTTACAAAATACGTGTTGGCAATACTTCTCATAACTGATATCATTCTTCTATTTACAAAAAGAACTAAATAAGAACAAGATCTCATTAAAGTACCCAATACGCTTTTCTGACTCTGTGTAGAAGCCAACAAATTCTGATTTAGTACAATAACAGATATCAAGTTATGTATGACGTGATATTACTAAAAAATAGAGTCTCAAATGATTTACTCTGGGCGGGACTTATCGAAATAATGGTATCATCTGCTACTAAAAATTTATGAACAGTCTTATCGCTTTCAAATAGAGTATTATTAAGAATTTTTTCTTCAGGAAAGTCTGGATAGAAGGTGATTTTAACATTTTCCTTGTTCAAACAAGATTTTAGTCTATCAAATAGTTCTTTGTTATCCGATAAAGCGGAATAAATCCACACTATTTCTTTGAAGGGCCTCATGAAAACCTTATCATGAGCACATAACAACCTTTCCACCAGAGTTGATTTCCCCGAACCAGACGATCCTATAATTGAAGTTTTATTTTTATTCAGTCTTCATAGTTGAGTAATAAAACTGACCAGTAATTATCATTGTACAAGGGGCGAGTAAACGAAGATCTCGCCCTTTCTCATCGTTTTTGTAAACTTTAGTCATATTTGAATCATTGCAGTTTTTGATGTCGAGTTAACAAGTTTCCATGGTTATCAATAGTGAAATTTGAATCATATCTACAAATGACTAATATTATGAGATTTTCTAGTTGCGCCTCACTGAAAGTTAATTCTACTTCACAAGTACCTATTCGCTGTTTCCGCTCTTTCGCAGAAGCACCATCACTACGGGTACAACATGATAACAATACATAACCATCGTCATAGTTCTCATAATCAAACAATAAATTTTTCGCGCGAAATTGTGAAAACAAGGCATCTCAAGGCATATTGTAAATTTTATGAGCAAATTCCATCTGCATCCCTGCTACGGTAGGTTGACATCTTCCATTAATTCGGAAAGTGCAATTTTTCACAGAGTAATGATCAAAAAACACGGATTTCTTGTATAACTTCTATTAAATTGACTTTCCGTTAACATTACAATTCCAATGGAAACCGGTAACTCGCCAGTAAATATAATTTTTGAGAATTTAAGTAAAGACTTGGGGTGAGAGAAAGTCAAAACGTTGAAGCACTCATAATCACAAGAAATAGTTTTAGGAATCGAATATTTTAGTCGAATCCTAGGTACATATATGTAAAACCGCCGCTGTTACAACAGCGCGACAATCCAAAGCTTCCTTACCGGCGGTTACATTTTGAATGAATAGTTTTTCAGATCTGTTTGGATACAGCCTCAATGTTACTGTGTTTTTTCTAACCAACAATTTCAACTTACTCACAATCCTTTTAAGATTTTGGTTGGCTTCTGTGTCACTCTTCTGTGTGGCTCAGAAGAAATCTGTGACTACTGCGACTGTCAATTTGAAGACGGCATCGCTGAATGTCAGGAAATAACAGATAGTAAATTTTAAGATTGACATTTTGGTTTAGCCCTGACTCATTTCACTAGCTAGAATACATGAATGACTGTTTTTTGACTGATGGCGAAACGATTAGTTAACCGTAAATCTCCAGAATGACATACTGTAAATGACATTCCATCGATTTATTTCTTACAGAGGACCATTTATATGTCGGTATTGGTACATTGGGTTACATCCATACGGTGATTGTGAATCAATGTCTTACGAACTACAACAAAATAATCAAAATGGTCGCGCCGTTGACGCTTCAGGCGAATTTGTCTTGAAGTTTATGTTGGTCTTCAGAGAAAATTATTATCTGTAACAATCAAATCTTTGAAATACATTTATTAAATCTTCACTTGTTTTTATGATCCACATGACATTTTATATTATATCCAGGAACTTGTTGATATTTTTTGCAGGAAATCACTGAACCCGGTAAGTTGGATATGATGAATAATTTTTATTTCTAATAAATAACTTTTAATTCATATTTGGTTTTACTTAATCAGTTAACCGTACTTAGTTAATTAATACAAACATTCCAACTATATTTTACTCAACAACGGTAGTTTATAGACTTGGGTGTAACGGTAATCAACGCGACCGACTTATCTTCAGCTCCTCAATTGACCACCATTTTTAACACCGCTTCCTCAATAATGACAACAACTACAACCACAACTTCAACAACAAGTATGATAACAACAACAACAACAACAACAACAACAACAACAACAACAACAACAACAACAACAACAACAACAACAACAACAACAACAACAACAACAACAACAACAACAACAACAACAACAACAACAACAACAACAACAACAACAACAACAACAACACCACCAACAACAACAACAACAACAACAACAACACCACCAACAACAACAACACCAACAACACCACCAACAACAACAACAACAACAACAACAACAACAACAACAAAAACAACAACAACAACAACAACAACAACAACAACAACAACAACAACAACCACAACAACACCACCACCAACAACAACACCACCAACAACAACAACAACAACAACAACAAAAACAACAACAAAAACAACAACAACAACAAAAACAAAAACAACAACAACAACAACAACAACAACAACAACAACAACAACAACAACAACAACAACAACAGCGACCCCAACAACAACAACAGCAACCCCAACAACAACAACAACAACAACAACAACAACAACAACAACAACAACAACAACAACAACAACAACAACAACAACAACAACAACAACAACAACAACAACAACAACAACAACAACAACAACAACAACAACAACAACAACAACAACAACAACAACAACAACAACAACAACAACAACAACAACAACAACAACAACAACAACAACAACAACAACAACAACAACAACAACAACAACAACAACAACAACAACAACAACAACAACAACAACAACAACAACAACAACAACAACAACAACAACAACAACAACAACAACAACAACAACAACAACAACAACAACAACAACAACAACAACAACAACAACAACAACAACAACAACAACAACAACAACAACAACAACAACAACAACAACAACAACAACAACAACAACAACAACAACAACAACAACAACAACAACAACAACAACAAAAACAACAACAACAACAACAACAACAACAACAACAACAACCACAACCGCAACCGTACCAACAACAACAACACCAACAACAATAACAACAATAACGATCAACACATCAATAACTACAACCGCGATCATTCATCATTCTAAGCGAGCGGTAAAATTTATCCAAAGCAACTCTTTTTTCCAGCTTGCTATTAATCATTATCAACATATGTAAATATATTCATGTCCCTTTCTACTAATCATATGCAAATTCGCATCTCAAAAAAAGAATACCTGTTTTAACTCGGTTATATCTCTTGCAATTCCAGCGATAAAAAATTATGGTTTCTTTCCGCAAAAAGTCGAATACAGCGTGCTAATAAAATAATATTATTCTCAATTAATTGAAAAGTGAATTTGAATGTGCCCCTTTCCAATAAAAAGTAAGTGAAAAAAGGTCTGAGGTCATGATGTGATTTCCCACAAGGGCGCGCATTCAAATTTACTCTCTATCTAATTGAGAATGCTATATGTATTTTCGTATGTATGTATATGTAAAATGTTTCACAAGTATAACCAAATTTTATTTCGTTTTAGGACTCACATACTACGCCTGCTACCGACACTTCAGCCACAAGTAATTCGACCACCGTCCAGTTTGTTGTTTCGGTATCTGCAACTTCAATTGTTTTGGTTATAATCGCGGTCGTGGTACGCAAAGCTTTCGTCGCGGTGAAGGTGAGTGAAGCTATTATACGTTTACTAATGATGATTATTTTGAAAAAAAAGTTATATGGCTTTATAGTAAAAAAAAAATAAGGTACCCACTTACGGAAGGTAAAATTTTTCAGCGGTTACTCAATGAGAGAAGCACCCGGACCGGAATTCACCACCGTTATCGACAGGAGATGAGGCAGCCGTGCCACAACAAAATATGGTAAATAACTTCACATGGCATGACTGGTTGCATATTTACCATACGCTGCTTCACTTGACATTGAATGAATGATTCCATGTTCTCATTCAATTAAATAGATTAGACTTATCCGTTAGTGGTCTGTAACTAAACCAAAATGATTACAGTGCAACGGGTTCGTGTCATGCTCGAGAGGGAGTCAATTCCGAAGCTGATCGTCCGCCACATCACGGGTCCGTCACCGCCGGTTTCTTCACGATCCGCGACCCCGATCAGCAAAGGATCAACATCCACTCAAACGGACGAGAGCCCGTTAACACCATTATCACCATCATTGACGACATTATTACCATCTCAATTTGAAGTGAATGAACCCACCCGCCCGTTCACGTGTCCACCATCGTCATCACAAGCTTATCTGCCTAATTATTCCGTTGCCACCAATGAATATCAGCAACACTATTGTAATACTGAATCTATCTTACCAACTTGCTCACAAAATTTGCAACATTACGAGCCCCCTAATGATGGACAGCTGACCGGCGGGCGAATTCTGGGTGGCAAGAATGTTGCGAACGCCCAACCCAAAACAACCGCAACGAACCATTCGACATTACAGGCGTCTCAGAACGAGTCGGTGAATGACTCTATTGGGTTTATGGACTATGGCAACATTCTAGACGAAGTTTTGATGGCGGAGTCTTTCAATTTCGGGGGAATTGAAGATTCTACTAATGATTTTGAAACACATTAAAAATTGAATTTTTTTTTAGAAATTAAAGAGACCGACCAGCCGTTTCAAAATTGTAAGCCAACAATTCGATGCAAACCAAAGAAAGTGGTATGGTGATGTTTTGAGCAGCTTCCTCTGTTCCATGTGATAGATCAAACAGCACAGGGTGCACCAGTTATCGCCACTGAAATTTTTAAAACCAATCGTGAATCTATATTTTTTTATAAAATCGTGGATTTCTTCAGTTTTTACAAAGTCCAGAAAATTTATTATAACAACTCGTGAATCTATTTTTCTGTCATGAAGTATAGTCGAAAATTAATTACTGTTCCAAAAAGCTGCGTGAATTCTCGATAAACAACCTGGGTGTCACATTTTGGGTGTCACATTTTTTGTCGATGAAGATATCGTCGGATAAAAGTGATTTCTCTTCCCTGTACAGACGAAATGTTCATCGACAAAAAATGTGACACCCCAAAACATCAGGTTGTTTATCGAGAATTCACGCAGCTTTTTGGAACAGTAATTCATGTTCAACTAAAAGTAAAATAAATGAATCGACTAAATTGGTTTGAAAAAAGCTTTCTTGTTCGTCATTCTCAAACAACTGTGAACAACTAACACGTAAAATTCGGCGGCCAAGGGGATATCGCAATTGATGTGCCAGGGGTAGGCACAGTAGCCCTGGCATCGTTCGGCGAATTGCCCCGCATTGACAAACTGGTTACAGATCACACAATGCAATGAAGTGTCAGGTACCGGGTGGTGGGTGTGAGGGCTTGCGGGCGGACTGCGCCCTTGCTAAAAAAATATATGAATATGTGAGAAAAAATTGTTACATGGTAAGCGGTAACATATTTGTTTTTTTAATAATAAGAGGGATACAAACCATAATTAAAAAAAAACAATATGTTCAAATAAACATACCTTATCGATTACCCATTTAAGCAGATGAGATGAATCTCTCATCGGGTTGTCCTCGTGACCGTGTTGCTTCTCACTAGCATGTTCGCTCGGAGGCTGAAATGACTGATTGAGTGTCTGACTGGCTTATTAATTGAGCACCTGACTGCCCGACTGACTGATTGACAGACCGATTGAGGGAATGACAGACAGACTGACTGACTGACTGACTGAATGAGTGACTGACTGACAGGCTAATTGACAGACGGACTGACTGATTGACTAAATGAGTGACCAAATGGCCGTCTGACTAATTGACTGACTGACTGACCATCTGAATGAATGGCTGACTACCTGAATCACTGAGTGACTTACTGACTAAGTGACTGACTGACTGATTGGCTGACTGTTTGACTGACCGACTGAGTGGCTGACTGAAGTTTGTTATTAGTGAATACTTACCGGTGAGCTTGGTACTTCGCATGAAGAGGGCCTCGACGGAATCGACGGGCTCGATGGGACCGACGATTCGGATTCCGAGTCGACCTCGACGTCAATAGTGATAGTTACGCGGCACAATTTGTGGATACGGCGTGTCATTGTTTTTTATCTGTGAAAATATTACACGAAAATATTGTTCTAGACTATAGATATAGTAACATAGCTTTTGTAAAAAAAGTTGAACCTACATACGTAAATGTTTATGTTGTGGTTTATGTTACGATGTAAATTGGAATGGGTCCAATATATGTTCTTCAGCTTGCCTATCGGACTCATAAGGATACTCATTTATAAGACAATGAGACACTGGCGGACGAACCAAACCTCCAAAGAGGGGAATTTTGTCAAAGAGGGGGAATCGACATTATCGGCCAATTTTTTTTCTACACAATAAGGAACAAATTCTACTTTTTCAAAATCGTCAAAGATGGTGGAATTCCACTTTTCCCACCCTTCTCGTCCGCTAATGCAATGAGACTCACCCGTGTAATTTCGAGGCTGGCGATAGCCCCATTTCGTCTGTCGGGGGCTGTGTGTGCCCAGTAAGCTGTTGCACCATGTAACTACATTCAATGCTATCTAGCTGTGGGAAACGTGCTAAATTTGCAAGGTAGATACATATATATAGATTAACACAGGAAGTTATCCACTATATACACTACTTACATCCATCCTGTGGTGCATACATGCTGAGCATAATCAATAACAACAACAATTAGCAATGGAATACTTTATGTAATTCAAACTGTGTTTCAAATCATATGTACAGAAACAACCCTGATATATTTATAATGTACATACACATAAGAAGTCGATATTTGATAAATTTGGAGAGTTCTTAAAATATGTGCAACTGAATGAAAGATACTGCAAAAAACCATTTCAGGATTTGGAAAATGTACTTTTGAATAAACTTCTTATCATATACCATAATAAACTGAAATTCACATCACATAATCATTCGAGTTCACATAATTATAAGCTAGT
This sequence comes from Daptonema setosum, assembly GCA_964036265.1. Classification (NCBI taxonomy): domain Eukaryota; kingdom Metazoa; phylum Nematoda; class Chromadorea; order Monhysterida; family Xyalidae; genus Daptonema; species Daptonema setosum. The sequence continues at coordinate 30,293,253 of OZ038446.1, read as the reverse complement.
GTCCGGCTTTTTTTACAACATTAATATGCAAGTTCTCCAGATTTGATACAAAATTTCAACATCGAAAGCAGAAATTTCAGAATGACATCAAAAGTGCGGTTTTCACCAGAACCGCAATTATGAAAATAACACAATTCCAAGTAAGAATCGTCATGACTGGTCCCACAATTGTGCCTGAAAACCAGCTCAGAAGGACATTCAGACAAATATCTCCCGATCTTCGATGCTTCGCTTGAAAGTTCAGATTTTTTATAAAAATTTTAAACTCTGCTGCCAACATGTGATACAGCCAAACAGTAAACAAACATTTTTTGATCATGTGAAACTGAAACTCCCACAGCTGGCAACAGATACTTATATCAGGGGAAGCGTTCTTTTGAAGCCCGTGTTCCCGGATGCTTATGGGAAGGCTTCTTTTTGATGCTTGCTTCCGGGTATGCTTCAAAGAAGCGTGCTTTCTGGATTAATCTTCCGGGAAGTATATTCTTAAGTGAAGCGTCCTGGAAGCCATCCGATTTTACCAATCGCTGCGCTGAACCGACAAGGTGTGGTATCACTTTAAATACTTTTCGACAGGGATATACA
>OZ038446.1:30272668-30287668 GCA_964036265.1 Daptonema setosum | reverse complement strand
GTATAATTTGTTTCTCTGATGTAACGTTTGTTCATACATACGTTTGTTGAATACTTTTTTGCTAAACCGTGTTCAGAAAATAAGACCATGGTCGACATAACAAGAAGGGTGCAAGTAATGTATATGTACATACACTACATTGGTATTGTAGCGGATGAACGTTACAGGGGGGGGGGCTGTTGAATAAGGTAAAATAGTGGTATAGTAAAATTCGATGGGGTAAAATAGTGGTATAGTTAAATTCGATGTAGTAAAATAGTGGTATAGTAAAATTCGATGTAGTAAAATAGTGGTATAGTAAAATTCGAGGTGGTAAAATAGTGGTACGGTAAAATAGTGGTATGGTAAAATTGGGGTAAAATAGTGGTAGGGTAAAATAGTGGTCCGCGCCCTACCTAGTAATTCATCGTTTTATATAGGGGGAACCCAATATTTTAAACGTATTTTATACGAAATGTCATGATAATAATACCATTTGCTCTGCGGATAACCATGTACTGTTCTAAAATGATCTAACCTAGCAAACATTTTAGGATTAAAACCGATATTTTAGATAATTTAACTGAATATTATGGTCATAAAGATTTTTTTTAAATTTATTATGACTAAAAACTGTTTAACACTTATTGAACTACATGAGAACATTGATTTAATCACAGTAATCCGTCTTAATATACACTGAATTTCACGTATGTACGTCAAATAACACACAAGTAAGTGTACAACTCATCACAAAGTGTATGACTCATCACTAACTCATGTTGAAACTTGTAAGCGTGCAGACGGACCACATTTGTGGGAGCAACTTTGGGGTCGTTGCAACGTAATAGGATATGGTCATATGACAACCATTATATCGTTTCCTTATGGAGTGAATTATCTTGAATAAAATTGATAAAACGTACTATTATTCATCTATCTCACATTTACACTTGAGGGAAATGAAATAAAGTTAAGGGAGATTGTTTTTTACAATCTTTTTATGGGGGAAACATTTTTAATTGAATAAATCAAACATTATAAACGTTTTTTACATAATTTTTTCTGATGTTAAACAGTTTTTTTGCAGTGTTGGAATTAGGAATTTCACAAACGACCCATTATTTATAACTGTTTCAGTGATGGATTCCGTACTTTCATACGATATATCATAATAATACGGCAATTTACATCTTTTAGTAATTCGAAAAACCTAGTAATTCATCGTTTTATATAGAGGGAACCCACTATTTTAAACGTATTTTATACGAAATGTCATGATAATAATACCATTTGCTCTGCGGATAACCATGTACTGTTCTAAAATGATCTAACCTAGCAAACATTTTATGATTAAAACCGATATTTTAGATAATTTAACTTAATAATATGGTCATAAAGGTTTAAAAAAAAAATTTATTATGACTTAAAACTGTTTAACACTTATTAAACTACATGAGAACATTGATATAATCACGATAATCCGTCCTAATATGCACTGAATTTCATGTATGTACGTCAAATATCACACAAGTAAGTGTACAACTCTCACAAAGTGTATGACTCATCACTCACTCATGTTGAAACTTGTAAGCGTACAGGCGGACCACATTTGTGCTACCAACTTTGGGGTCATTGTAACGTAATAGGATAGGTTCATATGACCCCCCTATACTACTGATGTAATGTTTGTGAAACCGATAAACTTTCAAATTTCAAAAAATCGATCCAAAATGTTACTAAAATTATTCAATACTGGTTCACTTAGAAGAAAAATGAGGATAGACTTGGAACATGACAGTGGATGAATTTAAAACGCTTTGCCTAAGAAAATTAACAGATAGCGGCCAAAACAACGATCTCCTGGTTTATTGGGGTTTTTGAAACCCCTAATAAAGGTAGTTATGGAGCCAAAATATTTCGGGCCCAGAAGCACGCTTTCGATAAAAAAAATTGATGATCAAAATTTGAAAAACTCACTTTTTCTGGAAAAAAATTTTGACTAATTTTTTGCGATTTTCGAATCATAACAATTTATAAAAACAAGCTATCGAAATAAAAATTTACATGCATGTTATACGTTACACTGCGGTCATTGAGCTATATTTGAGGCAAATAAAAAAAAATGATTTTAGTAATTCTTCGATTATATCGTCCATTCACATCAACATGGTGTCAACTTTGACTCAATAGGCAATATATGAATCATTGGTCGGTTATCATCACCTCATGAACCCACACCCCCCCCCCCCATCGACTTGTAGATCGGTAAAAAATTTGATTTTCTAAAAAAATGTGCGAAATTTACTAAAATTTAGCTTTTTTTGTCACGATAAGGGGCACATAAAAATTTCTGACGGCGTATCTCGTTTTAGTAGGTTTGTCTTATGATATACAGAAAGAAAATAATAGACAGAAAAAAATTTTAAAAATTTTTGAACCATTTAAAGGAGCATACAGTACAGGACAAAAAGATGTGGCCGGCTGCGCAGAATTTCGGCGAATTCGCTGAAATTTCAGCTACAACTGGTTTTTATGCAATTTCTTAAAATTCATGTAATTTTTATTGGTTATTTTACTATATAGTCGAATTTTTTGGTTACGCCTTTTTTCGGGAACTTTTTTTGTGTAAAACCTTTCTCTCACCCAGAAATTGGCGGTCGAATGCAGTAATTTAAGGTTGATGAAAAGGTTTAAAACACAGAAAAGTTCTTGAGAAGATGATTATGACTCTTTCTAGGAACTTTTTGTGTGTAAAACCTTTTCATCAACCCAAACTGCTGCTTTCGACAGCCAATTTCTGGGTGAGAGAAAGGTTTTACACAAAAAAAGTTCCCGAAAAAAGGCGTAACCAAAAAATTCGACTATACAAGTGTAGACAATTCATAACTCTATATTGTTGCTCAAAAGTGAAACAAATCTGTCAAGGGAATTTCCCTTCAAGGGCTATATTAACACAAGCCAATTTTCGTTGTGGGACCCGTTGCCATGGCAACACTGAAAACGAGCATGTGCCCTTGAGGGGATTTTCCCATTATAAACAATAGATCAAACTCGTATTAACAATCGAAAAATTAAAGTTATGAATGGTCTACACATGTATAATAAAATATTCAATAAAAAATACATGAATTTCAAGAAATTGCATAAAAACAGTTGTAGCTGAAATTTCAGCGAATTCGCCGAAATTCTGCGCAGCCGGCCACATCTTTTTGTCCTGTACTGTACCTCATTCGAGATCGGCATTTTGCTTGTACCATTGTAACGCTTCACCGGAGAAAATACGTTTGGGAAGTAAATGTGGCCCGTCTCATAAAATTTGAGTTCCAAAGTATTTTTTAACCTACCAGTATAGGATATTAAAACGTTATGTCAATTTGTTTCAAAGTTCCTTAAAACAGTAAATGTCCGGATTGTGCGATTTCGGCTGGAAGGCACGCATCACCAAGCGATCTGGCGACTTTAAACGGCGGCCGTCAGCGATAGAAGCATGCTGTCAATGAATGAATAACAGGATATTAAAGTATAACTAATTTCACGTGTTTTAAGCTTTATTTTTTTGTATTTGATCAAATCTTCAATATGTAAAGCAACCCTGGAAAATTCTTCAAATTGATTATAGTGAGAGCGATTCATTGATAAACTTTGTCTAATTCCTTGCCAGTTGATATTTGATCACCATTAAGTGTTTGAGTTATTAATAAAGTGTTTGTATTTGAGTAAAGTTTGGAAGTTCCTTTCGGTAACAGAAGCTAGCCAATGCACCCAGATGCAAGTCTAATACACTGGACTTATTCTTTATAAGTCTCTGAACTTCTTGTGAACGAGTTTATGGAGCAACAACAGGTCATTGACAATTACCCCCATATCACAGAAACTTTTGGCATTGGGTGCCTAAATTGGTGCATATTTATGCAAGAAAACTTTGAAGTTCTATATTTCACGTGATAATTGGTTTTGAATTAAAAACTTTTGTTCAGAGGAGAGATCGTCTATTTTTACACATGAGAAAAATAAGAAACTCAAAACAAACACAATATAATGCATTGAAAATGGTATGGAAAAACTTTATGCACTGCTGCTTATGACAAATGCGTCCTTTGGCACGTGGTCTCGGAGCGAAAACGGAGTGCGATATAAAATGCATGTTTTCTATCCAATTAAATGTTTTTACTTTGAGTTTTTCGTGATTGAATTATGAGGAAAAAAACGAACTTTCATCTGAACAAAACTTTTCTCTTTTTAACCGATTATATCGTGAGTTATAGAACTTCAAGTTTTTTGCATAAATATGCACCAATTTAGGCACCCAATGCCAAAAGTTTCTGTGATATGGGGGTTAGTCTAACAATAAGCGGTATTAGATTGAATTTACTGCAACGGTTCATGTATGATAAAGTCATGGCATCAGGTAAGTACCGTGTAAAGTCTTTTTGAATAGCTTCAATTGATTCTTTATCCTCCCATTCATGAGGTGACCAGATTTTAAGAACAAAAATTTAAAGTTGATAGAGTAAAAGTTGAGAATATTTGTATATTGAGGTTTGGATTTCTTGAAAATAAACATCTGTTAATGACTCTATATCGTTTGCCGGCTGTTTGGCAAAGTTTTTCTATCTGGTTTGAGAATTTCAACTTGGAATCGACTAAAACTCCTAACTCACGAAAAACTTCATTTTCTGGAATTTTGTTACCATCAATTTGGTAGGTCGCATTGAATTTTGATTTCCCTATTCTTAAAAGTGCAGATTTTGGAGCAGAGATTTTTAAGAGCGAAAACAAATAAAAATGGGCTAAAAATTAGGTCAACAAAAAAATCTTAATCGAAGTTAATGGGTTCAATCGATATCCCTAAGTCCCTGAAAACGCCCGATTTTTTGTCAATCTGATTCGTAATTTCCGAATAAGGCGCAAAAAGGCGCAGAAATACTGAAAAAACCAATCAACTTTGAGCCGAAAATTCCCTCTTCGATGTTAACGACCTGATATCGACGTTAGTACAGCTGGATTCTACGCTTCAAAAGCTATATGTATCGTCAATTAATCACTGCACTATTCAGGTTTTCTAACAGGAGACGCCGCCAAACATTTCAGAAAAACGAAAACCGTTCGACATTTTTGCCTGCGTTTCAGACGAGCTTTGGGCTGGAATATTAATAAACAAGCAACTAAAAATGCCCTGCAGGCATGGGGAGTAACGAATATGGTTCGATCCTGGCGAGTCCAATCGTGAAAAAGTATGAGACAAGAATATTTTATTCCATATTTTAAATAGTATGATCGTGAAAAAGCAGGAAACAAGATTTACGATGAATCACGAAACAATTTTGTATTTCATTAAGTCAAGAATCAAACCAAATTACACGAAACATGTTTGGGACTTTTCGTTGGTAACGAAATCCCCTTTAGTTCGTCCAGCCTGTTCTGAGCATGGGTCATTTTAATTCGGTCTGTGTGACGAACCTGCAACGAAATTTTTATATTTCCTTTTCATTCAATAATGATGGGATTTTTTTAAAGGTACTTATTTCATTTCATTTTATTTTATTTGGGCGAGGCCCAGGACATACAAAAACATGAGTACACACGACAAAAGTATTGTATGACCACGTATGTTTAAACAAATTGAATCCCAACATTTTGAACAAAGATGAATATTACCCCAACAATCATGAAAAGTCCCAAATATGTTTCGTGTAATTTGGTTTGATTCTTGACTTAATGAAGTACAAAATTGCTTCGTGATTCATCGTAAATCTTGTTTCCTGCTTTTTCACGATCAGACTATTTAAAATATGGAATAAAATATTCTTGTCTCATACTTTTTCACGATTGGACTTGCCAGGATCGAACCATATTTGTTACTCCCCATGCCTTCATTTGAACTAGAATCGCAACGACAATTTTCTTCCTTTTGATTTACTTTGTTCGTGTACACTCAGATTTTCGTCAAAAACCCAAGTTCTTTGGAATGAGCCATATAGTTCACGAGTTACACTAATATGTCAACTTCACAACCTACAGGAGCAACCCAACCCACATGGCCGTCGTTTGGAATAAATATTTCATTGTTGTAGAAAAACTAAAAAAATTCGATAATCTTCTTGTGTACCGATGGTAAAAATTCGTAGATCATTTGATGACTTTATTCGTGTTTTTAGTTTCGATTTGAGCTATAACAGTAAAACAAGTCAAAAATTTTTACTCGTGATCCATTCGTTTGAAGGCGATAAAAAGTAGGCCAATTTTTCGCTGATAACCATTGTTATACAGAATGGGCCAAAAAAACGACGACCCTTTGATCTCATATAAGGTTCAAAAATACCGCATTGACGCCAAAAAAGGTGTATCGAGTTTCAGTTATATGGCACGAGTCAATAAAAAGTTATGAACCGATTTCCGCGAAAAACGTCAAAAAATGAAAAGTTAGATTTTTCCGAAGTTTTCGAACTTTGAGATCTGATTTTTCACTGAAATAATGCTTTAATCAAAAAATCGTCTTATATGGTGAATGACCACCCATAGATGTATCAAAAACCCCAATAAACTCGGAAGTTGTTATTTGGGCCACGAACCGTAGATTCTCTCATGCAACGCGGTGGAGTGTCGGCAATTATCGATTATCGATTATTATGATTGTAAGTTCTTCATTGATGATTATAGTATTGATGATTATGATTGGTTATTATGATTGGTGATCAGGTAGTGAAGGTGATCCGAGTTGTGATGCGATTAGTGATCATGTAGCAAAGGTGATTCGAGTTGTGAAGTGAACAGGAAAATGGGATTTGCTTATATAGGTTTCTATGTTGATACAAATCACAACCTGTTTGATGGGAAAATCAACAAATGTTAAGATATAATAAAACAAATGGCATATTAGCCATAACATTAAGACCGTGAGAATGAAAGGTATCAGTGAATCACAAGTGTTAGTTCACAATGTTAGGTCCGTCCACAATAGTTCTTGTGGCAGTTAGTTGTGACACATGTTCACCAATGCCGAAGTTTCATCAACGTGCGCATCTCTTCCACTTTCACTAGTTCCAAACCGATCGCACTCTTCAGACTGTTTTAGACCGTACGAACGAGATGTTCCACATGTCCGTTCTGCACCGGTGCCAAAGGTGAACCCATATACACCCACTCAATCTGAAGATCTGCACAATACTGCATTATTGATGCATCCACCTCACGACTAGGCACCGTCATCAGCGTTTTATTCAGCAGCACCATCTGTGTGCCGTTGTCACTGTAACACACTTTTGGAAATCCATAGACAGATATAAATCGTCTGAAAGCTGCCAGGAATCCTTTCACTGACAGACTTCCAACCAAATCCACACGAACATTACGTGTCTGCATGCACGTAAACAAAACAGTCCATGCTTTCTTCTTCTCATCATCTGATTTCACTGTCAATGATTCGAAGTAATTCATTCCACAGTACTCAAACACAGTCATTTAACTGACTCTTTCAATGGACATAGGAGCCATTTGCACTTGTTGACGATAAGCTCCTCCATACTGACGTACGCATGATGCACATCTGTGTATGTACTTACAAATCTGCTGCCTTCCACTGCACAACCACCATCGTTGTCGCAGTCCAGCCAGCACATGTCTCACCTAAGCGTGATTCAGTTCTTCATGTACATACATGTCGAGTCACCAGATTGGTAAAGGCTCAATCAGGGCACTTAATCAATCCGTCACTGTCCACGAACAGCTTCAAAGTTTTCATCAGCTGATTTTTACTCTCATTTTTCAGGTATGATGCACTTCTTCACAAATCGAAGTACAAGGGAAATCACATTTTTTAAAGCTTTCTTCAACTTCGAATACCGATGACAATCGACCACAGGTTCCAATTTTTCTTTCTCAATATTTGGTAACATGATCACTTAAAAATTTTTTGGCTCTTTGCCCAAATCATTCAACGTTTGATCATCGAATTTCTCATGTTCTCTGATCGGTCAATTTCCAGACGGTCCAACCAGAAACTCTGATCCATTGAACCACGGATGCATCTTCACCTCCAAAATAGTTCACGCTGTTCGTTTGCGACAACCATGATCGCCGGAAATTCTCCCGTTGGTACGTAACGATAATCAAACGCATGTTCATTGATCAGTTTGACACGATTTTTCACGTAAACTGGCACTTTTTTATCAGTCAGTCGCCACGCCAACTAATTTGACTGTCGACCCATACCGTCAAATTTTATCTGGTATATTCAGGTCGAGCTCTCGCTGCACTTAGCTCACAAGCTCCACTCCCAGCACCATGCCCTGCAGCTTCAGACGTGGAATGAACTCTTCCCGACTCGATACGCACATCTGCGTCTGGCCGCCAACATATGGACAACGGCTGATCAGTCATCAGTTTATTCTCTCGGATACACTGCAGCACAGTCCAGAGCATGCGCATCGTTGGATACTGTGCATCTGAAGGGTAGTGATCATGGTAAGAATTTAATAAGCTTATTCCGATAGGGTTCCTTTGTAACTCGATCTGATTAATGAGGCATTTATTAGGATAGTCCGTTTTAAGTCCTATTTATATGCGATAAACATTAATAAAACGCCTATTTTTTGGAAAAAATCACTGTGTAAAATCCCCGGTTTTGTAATTTTAATTACCAAAAAAAATAGGTGGCGATGATAGGTTGGTAGGATTTCGGGACTGTGCACTGGTATACATTATTGGTTGTAATATGAAAATAGGCTGCAGAAATGATTACGCGAATACGTGCGATTAAAACTTTTCTGCGCGTGAAATGCGCGGATGGGTTGTAACTGCGATTTCGTTCTATAAAATGTTTTCTAAAGACAAAATCGGAAGAAAATGTTGTCTATCCGCAGTTTTGAGTCGAATAATTACCCTTTTGCCCTTGAACATGGAAGGAAAACGCTCGCCGCCCGATAAAAATCATCCGCTAAACATCAACAAACTAATTTCTACGCCCAATGATCATCAAGCAAGAGGCCAGTAAGAAATAACGTGTCTTTCATCTTTGCAGCATTCCTTATAGTGAACCATAAACCAATTATGGTGAATGCGTTATTTTACTAAAGATATAACTCTATCAAAAAACGTAAAGAATTACACTCTATTCGATAATCCATTTCGCACGCGGAAAAGTCTTATTTACACGTACTCGTGTAATCAAATCTGCAGCCTATATGATAGGATTATAATATATTTGGTTTGCAGAATCATACCAGACATACAATTTCATATGTACTTAGTATAGTATCGAGAAACGTCTTGCAAACAATATTACTAAGCTTATGCACTTATCTAGCACAAGTCATTCTTGTAACAATTTCATATATTAAAATCAAGGGTGGGCTAAGCATTTGGCCGCGCATGTCACCAGGGGGTAGGGGGATTTTTTTTCAAAAAAACATGCAAATTAGGACGCAGGTCATTTTCCGAACGGTCCCCTCCTCTACCCCTAGCGCCCCCCTCTGATTAAAATTTTGTCGTCCAATTCAATAAGTTCTTCGTAATTCAAAATTGCACATAAAAAACGTTCCATAAACTTATGCATAACCAACAATCAGAGTGTAAAACACACGATAAAAATAGTTTCGTTGTTATCTGTCGGTTATGACATTGAACTGAAAAATCTTAGTTAACGCGATAATAGAATAGTTACATGTCCACTGAAAAAAATACCGTTTGTCATGGCCCTAAATACCGCAATTTCATTTGATTTTAAGTTTTTCGCGTCAAGTTGTGGACAAATATTGGCTATTTTGTTTATTTTTCACTTTTGAAAATCGGGGTTACGAATCGGTATTTATGGCGAATTTCCTAACACCCCTGTTTTTGGCTTCTCTATATTTGACGTTTCACATGTTCAGCATGACGACTGCAAACGCAAGTTCAACAAATTTTTTATGTTGTTGTTGTTGTTGTTGTTGTTGTTGAGGGTCGGTCGCACGGCTGAAAGTCGGCGGCCGTCGCGCAGCTCCATAATTGCAGGTGCTATTGCGAATTACCCTGGATTTGGTTAGTTAATGAGTTAACCTCTCACTTGCCCTAGTGTAGGGTTCTTAATCTAAAATTGTGTATTTTAGTTTCTTGAACATAGCGGGGAGATTTATTGAAATCTGCCCGTGCTTTTGATGTATTTTATAAGGTTAGATATGGACTGTTTCGTCTCAAGTTTCCTACCTCTGCTTATGCTGTTTTTAGCTCTTTGTATCCTGAAGGCCGGGCACTCAAAAAGGAAGTGTTCCGAGGTCTCCTCAGCCTTTCCGCATTGGTCGCATGAGGGGTCATCCCTCCTTAACATCTTTGATAGGTGTTTGTTTAGGGTTGAATGTCCAGTGGTTATTCCCACTAGTAACCTCAACTTTTTCTTGGGGAGCTTGATAATGCGTTTGATCGCAGTTTTTCCAGGCTTGCCTATTAGCAGCCTAGATTGTCTGGTTAGGCTTGTGCCTTTCCATTGATTAACCCACAGCACTTCCATATGGGAGGTTATGAGTTTGCCTAGGTAGTCTTTCGATGGATTAATTCTCCATCTGACCATCCCTTCATTTATGCATACCTCTTTAGCAAGTCGGTCTGCAGTTTCATTACCTGGGTACCCTGCGTGAGCGGGTATCCATTCTAAGGTGACTTCATTTTTTGAGGCCAGTTCGTTTAGTTCCAGTATGCACATTTCTATGCACTTGCTGGAGATCGTATCACCAATTAGTGAGTATATGACCTCTGAGCTATCAGTATATATGGTGATCTTTTTACTGACCACCCTATTTTCTAAAAGCTGTCGTGTCATAATATATATGCCAGTCGTTTCAGCCTGCAAAACACTGCACCAGGGTTCGAGATTTGTGCACAGTTCGTCCCCGTTGTTCAGTATTATAGCGGCCGCTCCGGCCTTTCCCTCTTTATTTTTGGCTCCGTCTGTGTAACAGACTAGATTAAAATCAGAGGGTTGTTCCGGGGAGTGGTGTTTCCACCATTCTCTGGATCTTATGGTTGCTTGAAACCTGCGGGTTACAGGCAGCCTTTTACCGTCGTCTAGTACGGTTCTTGTGTTCGTCAGCGCACTATCGGTCCACTGTTTTATTTCAGTGTGTCCAATTGTGCCTGTAGAGTTTCTCCACTCTCCATTAGCCACCAGTCTTAGGTAGGCTTTAGAAGCCTCTCTCTTGATTAGTAGGTCTAAGGGTAGTGTGTTTGTGAGTCTTTCCAAGCTTGAGCATGGAGTTGATTTCATACAGCCTGTAATTGAATACAGGTTTTTGTGCTGTATTTTGGTGATTGCCTTGTTGGCTTTCACTCCTTCTATCTTGTGCCACCAGACTATCGCCGCATAAACAATTGTGGGGATTATCATGGATTTGTAGATCCATAGGCAGGATTTGGGTGATAGTCCCCATGTTCTGCCTATGGCTCGTTGACACATTTTCCCGATTGTTTCAGCCTTTGCGGCTTTCTGGTTTATGTGGTTAATAAAGTTGAGTCTGTTATCTAGGATGACACCTAGATATTTGACTTCTTTCTGTTCTTGCATATTAGTGCCGTTGAGATGTATATTCAGAGGTCTTTCTCCGCCCTTTTTGCTAAAGCAGATTATCTCTGTCTTGGCAGGGTGGATGTTCAGATCTCTTTCTTTACACCAATTTGACGCCAGTTTAAGGCCTCTTAGCAGAATTTCTTCTCCTGTCTTCTGGTCAATGCTCGTGACAAGTATGAGACCGTCATCGCTGTAGGCTTGGCAGTAGATGCCTTGCCTCTGCATTTTAACCAGAAGATCATCTACTATTAGTGTCCACAGTATGGGAGAAAGTACTCCTCCTTGTGGACAGCCTCTAGTAGTTTTAACTTTTTTGGTTATGTCTGCTAATTGTGTTTCCACATTCCTGTTTAGCAGCATGTTGTTTATCCAGCCAATCACCATGTGATTAGCTTTCCTTTCGCGTAGGGCTTTTATGATATACGATCTAGGTGCATTGTCAAATGCTCCTTGTATATCAAAGAAAGCTGCTACGGTCACTTAACCATTCGGTCTAGTAAAACTGCGTCTTCTTCCGTTGGTTCAGCGGAAGTTTCTGCCACTGGTGTCTCATTTGTCCTGGTGTTGCCAGGGAAATGAGTGTCCAGCAGGGTTTTTATTGTCTCATTGATTGAGGTGGTCCGACTGTCATCAGTTCGCACTAGAGTGCCTATGGTTGTCCTGGGACTACTCTTCAATATTTTAAGCATTCTTTGTTGTTGTGATGCCGATTCGACTTCACCACAGAATATTCTCCAACTTTCTTTCTTTTCCTTATTCAAGGCTTTGTGATACTTTACGCGAGATTCAATGAACCTATTCGTGTTTCTTTGTGTGGGCATGGTTTTATGGAGTCGCTCTGCCCTCCGGAATGTCTTCCGTAGGGTGGCAAGCTCTTCATTCCACCATGCAGCACAATTTTTAGTACTCGGTTTGCTACGGGGTGTTGAGGCCTCAAAGCTTTCTCGAATACTGGTTTTTAGTCGCTGAACTCTATTATCTAGTTCTGCGATTGTATTGATTTTTTATGTTATGGGAACCAGTTGTCGTAATGTATCTTTGTACACTTGCCAGTTGGTTTTCCTTGGATTGTACCTTTTTTTGGGTTGGCACGTTCTTTATCTTTCCTAAGTTAAATCTGATCAGTCTGTGGTCCGACAACATGTCGGTCGGACAGACTTCCCAGTTGTTAATTAACTGTAGGATTTTGGGGGAGGCGATAGTTAGATCTATCACCGTGCATCCTCTATTTTGAGTTACGAAAGTTGGCTGGTTGCCCTCATTCGCTACTATTAGATCATTCTCAGAGATAAAGGTTATCAAATCTTTACCTCTTTTGTTTTGATCTTTGTTACCCCAGCTAGTGTGATGCACGTTTGAGTCACATCCTACTAATATGGGGAGTTTTTCCTCATACGCGTATTTTACAGCGCGTATGAGATCTTGCGTTGGGCATGGTTCATCAATTGGAAGATACGAAGAAACTAAAAAAATTTTATGTGTCGAGACAAATAAAGTAACTGAATATTATAAAAAGGAAAAAATAACACCCAAATCGGTGTGAACAAAACATAACCAACTGCAGCCTACAAGTACCCTCCGCTGTTCGGCCGCAGCAGCACACCACACTAGCAGTTCAACACCGCAGCCGCAGGCATGCGCTCACGTAGGCAACCCGGGTAGCGTGTTTTACCACTTAAAAACGCGTGAGTTATTCACTCAAAAAGTTATCAAAATTAAATAAAAAAATGAAAAATCAGAATTATCAACGAAACGTCAACTAAGGGTTGCCGAGTTGAACTGCGGGGCTGTGTGCTGCCGCGCAACGGATGGTACCGACAGACTGGGTTTGCTTATGATGTGTTCTCAACAATTTGGTTTTCACGTTTTCTAGGTTATAATAATATAGTTAGTTACATTAATTAATTCGATATAACCAAAATAATTGAACTTGCGTTAGCATGCTGCTCATTGAAACGTCAACTATTGCCGAAAAAATGATGTGTGTCGCATGTGTGGAAGTTTTACACATGCGCTTGTCATAGAAACTTCTACGGGTCGATGCAGAGTTCGCACGCTTTCGCATTCTTGAAACCAACGACTGCTCAATCGACCCTATAAAAACGTGTATGTAAAGCACTAAAGTATGGGTAGCGGATGAGCAATCAGATCGGGAAAACGTAAATTTGAAGTTTCATCCTGCATGAAAGTTGTTCCCTAGGTTCAATTATTTACTGTTTAAAATCTTTTAGTCTTAATTAATAATTTTTTTCTTACAATAAATACATAGTTGTTCAGTTGAACCAGGGCGGGTTCAGTCAGTCGTCTCAAGAACGTTTGAGTAGACGCATGACCAACGGGAAACATCAAAAATATAATTATAAACGAGCCCTACGATTTTTTAAATGATTTAATAGTAAATAATTGAACCTAGAGAAAAACTTTTATGCAGGATGAAACTTCAAATTTGAGTTTCTCCGATCCGTTTGATCATCCGCTACCCATACTTTGGTGCTTTACATACACGTTTATAGGGTCGATTGAGCTGTCGTTGGGTTCAAGAATGCGAAAGCGTGCGAACTCTGCATCGACCCGTAGAAGTTTCTATGACAAGCGCATGTTTAAAACTTCGACACATGCGACACAAATAATTTTTCCGGCTATAACTGGTATGAAAAAGCCAAAAACAAGGATGTTAGGAAATCCGTCAAACGCTGATTCGTGACTCCGATTTTCGAAAGAAAAAGAAACAAAATAGCCAAGAGTTGTCTACAACTTGGCGCAGAAATTTTAATAATCACAAGAAAATTCAGGTTTTTAGGGCAATTACAAACGTTCATTTTTTATGGGACACCCTGTAAAATGAGTATACTATTTGAACCACCAAATAAGGAGACTCACCGAGGAAAAATGGCTGATTGAGTGAGTTAAAAACTTATTTAAGAAATAAAGTAAAACCATATGTTAGTAAATAATTGTAAAAATATGAAAAACTCATAATGAACAATGTATGGAACGGAACAGCTGAGAATTTCGGGAGTACTCTTCCGCGCGGAGTGCTAAACATATTGCGAGATAAGGTAATTTTTCATGGCATAATGTGATGAAATACGAGCACATATATGTATAATTTTCTTTAAAATCAAAGATTAAAATAAAATATGACTGAAATGTACTTTACCGATTCCGCAGTTACGTCTACGAAGCCCCATGATTATAACGCGTTCAACAACATCTCAGCCAACATCAAATTACATAAAAAAAACCTTCAAATCGGAAGATTTCATTCCGCCTTTTCGTGTATGAAAATTCCACGAAAACTCTTCGTTTATGGCTCAAAAGAAAGCTAATCAAAAGGGGAATTATCATCATTTGATACAAAATTTCAACATCGAAAGCAGAAATTTCAGAATGACATCAAAAGTGCGGTTTTCACCAGAACCGCAATTATGAAAATAACACAATTCCAAGTAAGAATCGTCATGACTGGTCCCACAATTGTG
>OZ038446.1:30250168-30267668 GCA_964036265.1 Daptonema setosum | reverse complement strand
TTTCACTACGAACTGGAATGGTGGTGATTGGCTAAATAGTAATCGACTCGAAGGTTAATTTCAGTATCACCCTTGACTTTTAAACTGTGTAAATGAGTCAGTGGGTGAGTGAGTGGGGAATCGGTCAACTGCCACCCCTGCCAAATAATTTTTTTTTCAATTGCGGCATTTATTTTTGAAATTTCCCAACTGCATTTTTTTCGCTGAAAGTGGCATCATTCGCTTGCGACCTGATGACTTAAATGAGAGATTAAGGATGAGTGAGTGAGTGAGTGAGTGCTTTAGTCTGACCCACACAATGATGATATAATTACAATACAGGCTGCGAATAGCTTAATGAATGAGTTATTGAGAAAACAGACAAGATAATTAATTATGCGTGAAAAAGATGCAGTTAATATGTGCACTTGTTCCCCAGTATTTTGCGTTCTCCATTATTTGGTAGCATAGCTGTGTTTGTGTATAATTTGTTTCTCTGATGTAACGTTTGTTCATACATACGTTTGTTGAATACTTTTTTGCTAAACCGTGTTCAGAAAATAAGACCATGGTCGACATAACAAGAAGGGTGCAAGTAATGTATATGTACATACACTACATTGGTATTGTAGCGGATGAACGTTACAGGGGGGGGGGGGTGTTGAATAAGGTAAAATAGTGGTATAGTAAAATTCGATGGGGTAAAATAGTGGTATAGTTAAATTCGATGTAGTAAAATAGTGGTATAGTAAAATTCGATGTAGTAAAATAGTGGTATAGTAAAATTCGAGGTGGTAAAATAGTGGTACGGTAAAATAGTGGTATGGTAAAATTGGGGTAAAATAGTGGTAGGGTAAAATAGTGGTCCGCGCCCTACCTAGTAATTCATCGTTTTATATAGGGGGAACCCAATATTTTAAACGTATTTTATACGAAATGTCATGATAATAATACCATTTGCTCTGCGGATAACCATGTACTGTTCTAAAATGATCTAACCTAGCAAACATTTTAGGATTAAAACCGATATTTTAGATAATTTAACTGAATATTATGGTCATAAAGATTTTTTTTAAATTTATTATGACTAAAAACTGTTTAACACTTATTGAACTACATGAGAACATTGATTTAATCACAGTAATCCGTCTTAATATACACTGAATTTCACGTATGTACGTCAAATAACACACAAGTAAGTGTACAACTCATCACAAAGTGTATGACTCATCACTAACTCATGTTGAAACTTGTAAGCGTGCAGACGGACCACATTTGTGGGAGCAACTTTGGGGTCGTTGCAACGTAATAGGATATGGTCATATGACAACCATTATATCGTTTCCTTATGGAGTGAATTATCTTGAATAAAATTGATAAAACGTACTATTATTCATCTATCTCACATTTACACTTGAGGGAAATGAAATAAAGTTAAGGGAGATTGTTTTTTACAATCTTTTTATGGGGGAAACATTTTTAATTGAATAAATCAAACATTATAAACGTTTTTTACATAATTTTTTCTGATGTTAAACAGTTTTTTTGCAGTGTTGGAATTAGGAATTTCACAAACGACCCATTATTTATAACTGTTTCAGTGATGGATTCCGTACTTTCATACGATATATCATAATAATACGGCAATTTACATCTTTTAGTAATTCGAAAAACCTAGTAATTCATCGTTTTATATAGAGGGAACCCACTATTTTAAACGTATTTTATACGAAATGTCATGATAATAATACCATTTGCTCTGCGGATAACCATGTACTGTTCTAAAATGATCTAACCTAGCAAACATTTTATGATTAAAACCGATATTTTAGATAATTTAACTTAATAATATGGTCATAAAGGTTTAAAAAAAAAATTTATTATGACTTAAAACTGTTTAACACTTATTAAACTACATGAGAACATTGATATAATCACGATAATCCGTCCTAATATGCACTGAATTTCATGTATGTACGTCAAATATCACACAAGTAAGTGTACAACTCTCACAAAGTGTATGACTCATCACTCACTCATGTTGAAACTTGTAAGCGTACAGGCGGACCACATTTGTGCTACCAACTTTGGGGTCATTGTAACGTAATAGGATAGGTTCATATGACCCCCCTATACTACTGATGTAATGTTTGTGAAACCGATAAACTTTCAAATTTCAAAAAATCGATTCAAAATGTTACTAAAATTATTCAATACTGGTTCACTTAGAAGAAAAATGAGGATAGACTTGGAACATGACAGTGGATGAATTTAAAACGCTTTGCCTAAGAAAATTAACAGATAGCGGCCAAAACAACGATCTCCTGGTTTATTGGGGTTTTTGAAACCCCTAATAAAGGTAGTTATGGAGCCAAAATATTTCGGGCCCAGAAGCACGCTTTCGATAAAAAAAATTGATGATCAAAATTTGAAAAACTCACTTTTTCTGGAAAAAAATTTTGACTAATTTTTTGCGATTTTCGAATCATAACAATTTATAAAAACAAGCTATCGAAATAAAAATTTACATGCATGTTATACGTTACACTGCGGTCATTGAGCTATATTTGAGGCAAATAAAAAAAAATGATTTTAGTAATTCTTCGATTATATCGTCCATTCACATCAACATGGTGTCAACTTTGACTCAATAGGCAATATATGAATCATTGGTCGGTTATCATCACCTCATGAACCCACACCCCCCCCCCCCCCATCGACTTGTAGATCGGTAAAAAATTTGATTTTCTAAAAAAATGTGCGAAATTTACTAAAATTTAGCTTTTTTTGTCACGATAAGGGGCACATAAAAATTTCTGACGGCGTATCTCGTTTTAGTAGGTTTGTCTTATGATATACAGAAAGAAAATAATAGACAGAAAAAAATTTTAAAAATTTTTGAACCATTTAAAGGAGCATACAGTACAGGACAAAAAGATGTGGCCGGCTGCGCAGAATTTCGGCGAATTCGCTGAAATTTCAGCTACAACTGGTTTTTATGCAATTTCTTAAAATTCATGTAATTTTTATTGGTTATTTTACTATATAGTCGAATTTTTTGGTTACGCCTTTTTTCGGGAACTTTTTTTGTGTAAAACCTTTCTCTCACCCAGAAATTGGCGGTCGAATGCAGTAATTTAAGGTTGATGAAAAGGTTTAAAACACAGAAAAGTTCTTGAGAAGATGATTATGACTCTTTCTAGGAACTTTTTGTGTGTAAAACCTTTTCATCAACCCAAACTGCTGCTTTCGACAGCCAATTTCTGGGTGAGAGAAAGGTTTTACACAAAAAAAGTTCCCGAAAAAAGGCGTAACCAAAAAATTCGACTATACAAGTGTAGACAATTCATAACTCTATATTGTTGCTCAAAAGTGAAACAAATCTGTCAAGGGAATTTCCCTTCAAGGGCTATATTAACACAAGCCAATTTTCGTTGTGGGACCCGTTGCCATGGCAACACTGAAAACGAGCATGTGCCCTTGAGGGGATTTTCCCATTATAAACAATAGATCAAACTCGTATTAACAATCGAAAAATTAAAGTTATGAATGGTCTACACATGTATAATAAAATATTCAATAAAAAATACATGAATTTCAAGAAATTGCATAAAAACAGTTGTAGCTGAAATTTCAGCGAATTCGCCGAAATTCTGCGCAGCCGGCCACATCTTTTTGTCCTGTACTGTACCTCATTCGAGATCGGCATTTTGCTTGTACCATTGTAACGCTTCACCGGAGAAAATACGTTTGGGAAGTAAATGTGGCCCGTCTCATAAAATTTGAGTTCCAAAGTATTTTTTAACCTACCAGTATAGGATATTAAAACGTTATGTCAATTTGTTTCAAAGTTCCTTAAAACAGTAAATGTCCGGATTGTGCGATTTCGGCTGGAAGGCACGCATCACCAAGCGATCTGGCGACTTTAAACGGCGGCCGTCAGCGATAGAAGCATGCTGTCAATGAATGAATAACAGGATATTAAAGTATAACTAATTTCACGTGTTTTAAGCTTTATTTTTTTGTATTTGATCAAATCTTCAATATGTAAAGCAACCCTGGAAAATTCTTCAAATTGATTATAGTGAGAGCGATTCATTGATAAACTTTGTCTAATTCCTTGCCAGTTGATATTTGATCACCATTAAGTGTTTGAGTTATTAATAAAGTGTTTGTATTTGAGTAAAGTTTGGAAGTTCCTTTCGGTAACAGAAGCTAGCCAATGCACCCAGATGCAAGTCTAATACACTGGACTTATTCTTTATAAGTCTCTGAACTTCTTGTGAACGAGTTTATGGAGCAACAACAGGTCATTGACAATTACCCCCATATCACAGAAACTTTTGGCATTGGGTGCCTAAATTGGTGCATATTTATGCAAGAAAACTTTGAAGTTCTATATTTCACGTGATAATTGGTTTTGAATTAAAAACTTTTGTTCAGAGGAGAGATCGTCTATTTTTACACATGAGAAAAATAAGAAACTCAAAACAAACACAATATAATGCATTGAAAATGGTATGGAAAAACTTTATGCACTGCTGCTTATGACAAATGCGTCCTTTGGCACGTGGTCTCGGAGCGAAAACGGAGTGCGATATAAAATGCATGTTTTCTATCCAATTAAATGTTTTTACTTTGAGTTTTTCGTGATTGAATTATGAGGAAAAAAACGAACTTTCATCTGAACAAAACTTTTCTCTTTTTAACCGATTATATCGTGAGTTATAGAACTTCAAGTTTTTTGCATAAATATGCACCAATTTAGGCACCCAATGCCAAAAGTTTCTGTGATATGGGGGTTAGTCTAACAATAAGCGGTATTAGATTGAATTTACTGCAACGGTTCATGTATGATAAAGTCATGGCATCAGGTAAGTACCGTGTAAAGTCTTTTTGAATAGCTTCAATTGATTCTTTATCCTCCCATTCATGAGGTGACCAGATTTTAAGAACAAAAATTTAAAGTTGATAGAGTAAAAGTTGAGAATATTTGTATATTGAGGTTTGGATTTCTTGAAAATAAACATCTGTTAATGACTCTATATCGTTTGCCGGCTGTTTGGCAAAGTTTTTCTATCTGGTTTGAGAATTTCAACTTGGAATCGACTAAAACTCCTAACTCACGAAAAACTTCATTTTCTGGAATTTTGTTACCATCAATTTGGTAGGTCGCATTGAATTTTGATTTCCCTATTCTTAAAAGTGCAGATTTTGGAGCAGAGATTTTTAAGAGCGAAAACAAATAAAAATGGGCTAAAAATTAGGTCAACAAAAAAATCTTAATCGAAGTTAATGGGTTCAATCGATATCCCTAAGTCCCTGAAAACGCCCGATTTTTTGTCAATCTGATTCGTAATTTCCGAATAAGGCGCAAAAAGGCGCAGAAATACTGAAAAAACCAATCAACTTTGAGCCGAAAATTCCCTCTTCGATGTTAACGACCTGATATCGACGTTAGTACAGCTGGATTCTACGCTTCAAAAGCTATATGTATCGTCAATTAATCACTGCACTATTCAGGTTTTCTAACAGGAGACGCCGCCAAACATTTCAGAAAAACGAAAACCGTTCGACATTTTTGCCTGCGTTTCAGACGAGCTTTGGGCTGGAATATTAATAAACAAGCAACTAAAAATGCCCTGCAGGCATGGGGAGTAACGAATATGGTTCGATCCTGGCGAGTCCAATCGTGAAAAAGTATGAGACAAGAATATTTTATTCCATATTTTAAATAGTATGATCGTGAAAAAGCAGGAAACAAGATTTACGATGAATCACGAAACAATTTTGTATTTCATTAAGTCAAGAATCAAACCAAATTACACGAAACATGTTTGGGACTTTTCGTTGGTAACGAAATCCCCTTTAGTTCGTCCAGCCTGTTCTGAGCATGGGTCATTTTAATTCGGTCTGTGTGACGAACCTGCAACGAAATTTTTATATTTCCTTTTCATTCAATAATGATGGGATTTTTTTAAAGGTACTTATTTCATTTCATTTTATTTTATTTGGGCGAGGCCCAGGACATACAAAAACATGAGTACACACGACAAAAGTATTGTATGACCACGTATGTTTAAACAAATTGAATCCCAACATTTTGAACAAAGATGAATATTACCCCAACAATCATGAAAAGTCCCAAATATGTTTCGTGTAATTTGGTTTGATTCTTGACTTAATGAAGTACAAAATTGCTTCGTGATTCATCGTAAATCTTGTTTCCTGCTTTTTCACGATCAGACTATTTAAAATATGGAATAAAATATTCTTGTCTCATACTTTTTCACGATTGGACTTGCCAGGATCGAACCATATTTGTTACTCCCCATGCCTTCATTTGAACTAGAATCGCAACGACAATTTTCTTCCTTTTGATTTACTTTGTTCGTGTACACTCAGATTTTCGTCAAAAACCCAAGTTCTTTGGAATGAGCCATATAGTTCACGAGTTACACTAATATGTCAACTTCACAACCTACAGGAGCAACCCAACCCACATGGCCGTCGTTTGGAATAAATATTTCATTGTTGTAGAAAAACTAAAAAAATTCGATAATCTTCTTGTGTACCGATGGTAAAAATTCGTAGATCATTTGATGACTTTATTCGTGTTTTTAGTTTCGATTTGAGCTATAACAGTAAAACAAGTCAAAAATTTTTACTCGTGATCCATTCGTTTGAAGGCGATAAAAAGTAGGCCAATTTTTCGCTGATAACCATTGTTATACAGAATGGGCCAAAAAAACGACGACCCTTTGATCTCATATAAGGTTCAAAAATACCGCATTGACGCCAAAAAAGGTGTATCGAGTTTCAGTTATATGGCACGAGTCAATAAAAAGTTATGAACCGATTTCCGCGAAAAACGTCAAAAAATGAAAAGTTAGATTTTTCCGAAGTTTTCGAACTTTGAGATCTGATTTTTCACTGAAATAATGCTTTAATCAAAAAATCGTCTTATATGGTGAATGACCACCCATAGATGTATCAAAAACCCCAATAAACTCGGAAGTTGTTATTTGGGCCACGAACCGTAGATTCTCTCATGCAACGCGGTGGAGTGTCGGCAATTATCGATTATCGATTATTATGATTGTAAGTTCTTCATTGATGATTATAGTATTGATGATTATGATTGGTTATTATGATTGGTGATCAGGTAGTGAAGGTGATCCGAGTTGTGATGCGATTAGTGATCATGTAGCAAAGGTGATTCGAGTTGTGAAGTGAACAGGAAAATGGGATTTGCTTATATAGGTTTCTATGTTGATACAAATCACAACCTGTTTGATGGGAAAATCAACAAATGTTAAGATATAATAAAACAAATGGCATATTAGCCATAACATTAAGACCGTGAGAATGAAAGGTATCAGTGAATCACAAGTGTTAGTTCACAATGTTAGGTCCGTCCACAATAGTTCTTGTGGCAGTTAGTTGTGACACATGTTCACCAATGCCGAAGTTTCATCAACGTGCGCATCTCTTCCACTTTCACTAGTTCCAAACCGATCGCACTCTTCAGACTGTTTTAGACCGTACGAACGAGATGTTCCACATGTCCGTTCTGCACCGGTGCCAAAGGTGAACCCATATACACCCACTCAATCTGAAGATCTGCACAATACTGCATTATTGATGCATCCACCTCACGACTAGGCACCGTCATCAGCGTTTTATTCAGCAGCACCATCTGTGTGCCGTTGTCACTGTAACACACTTTTGGAAATCCATAGACAGATATAAATCGTCTGAAAGCTGCCAGGAATCCTTTCACTGACAGACTTCCAACCAAATCCACACGAACATTACGTGTCTGCATGCACGTAAACAAAACAGTCCATGCTTTCTTCTTCTCATCATCTGATTTCACTGTCAATGATTCGAAGTAATTCATTCCACAGTACTCAAACACAGTCATTTAACTGACTCTTTCAATGGACATAGGAGCCATTTGCACTTGTTGACGATAAGCTCCTCCATACTGACGTACGCATGATGCACATCTGTGTATGTACTTACAAATCTGCTGCCTTCCACTGCACAACCACCATCGTTGTCGCAGTCCAGCCAGCACATGTCTCACCTAAGCGTGATTCAGTTCTTCATGTACATACATGTCGAGTCACCAGATTGGTAAAGGCTCAATCAGGGCACTTAATCAATCCGTCACTGTCCACGAACAGCTTCAAAGTTTTCATCAGCTGATTTTTACTCTCATTTTTCAGGTATGATGCACTTCTTCACAAATCGAAGTACAAGGGAAATCACATTTTTTAAAGCTTTCTTCAACTTCGAATACCGATGACAATCGACCACAGGTTCCAATTTTTCTTTCTCAATATTTGGTAACATGATCACTTAAAATTTTTTTGGCTCTTTGCCCAAATCATTCAACGTTTGATCATCGAATTTCTCATGTTCTCTGATCGGTCAATTTCCAGACGGTCCAACCAGAAACTCTGATCCATTGAACCACGGATGCATCTTCACCTCCAAAATAGTTCACGCTGTTCGTTTGCGACAACCATGATCGCCGGAAATTCTCCCGTTGGTACGTAACGATAATCAAACGCATGTTCATTGATCAGTTTGACACGATTTTTCACGTAAACTGGCACTTTTTTATCAGTCAGTCGCCACGCCAACTAATTTGACTGTCGACCCATACCGTCAAATTTTATCTGGTATATTCAGGTCGAGCTCTCGCTGCACTTAGCTCACAAGCTCCACTCCCAGCACCATGCCCTGCAGCTTCAGACGTGGAATGAACTCTTCCCGACTCGATACGCACATCTGCGTCTGGCCGCCAACATATGGACAACGGCTGATCAGTCATCAGTTTATTCTCTCGGATACACTGCAGCACAGTCCAGAGCATGCGCATCGTTGGATACTGTGCATCTGAAGGGTAGTGATCATGGTAAGAATTTAATAAGCTTATTCCGATAGGGTTCCTTTGTAACTCGATCTGATTAATGAGGCATTTATTAGGATAGTCCGTTTTAAGTCCTATTTATATGCGATAAACATTAATAAAACGCCTATTTTTTGGAAAAAATCACTGTGTAAAATCCCCGGTTTTGTAATTTTAATTACCAAAAAAAATAGGTGGCGATGATAGGTTGGTAGGATTTCGGGACTGTGCACTGGTATACATTATTGGTTGTAATATGAAAATAGGCTGCAGAAATGATTACGCGAATACGTGCGATTAAAACTTTTCTGCGCGTGAAATGCGCGGATGGGTTGTAACTGCGATTTCGTTCTATAAAATGTTTTCTAAAGACAAAATCGGAAGAAAATGTTGTCTATCCGCAGTTTTGAGTCGAATAATTACCCTTTTGCCCTTGAACATGGAAGGAAAACGCTCGCCGCCCGATAAAAATCATCCGCTAAACATCAACAAACTAATTTCTACGCCCAATGATCATCAAGCAAGAGGCCAGTAAGAAATAACGTGTCTTTCATCTTTGCAGCATTCCTTATAGTGAACCATAAACCAATTATGGTGAATGCGTTATTTTACTAAAGATATAACTCTATCAAAAAACGTAAAGAATTACACTCTATTCGATAATCCATTTCGCACGCGGAAAAGTCTTATTTACACGTACTCGTGTAATCAAATCTGCAGCCTATATGATAGGATTATAATATATTTGGTTTGCAGAATCATACCAGACATACAATTTCATATGTACTTAGTATAGTATCGAGAAACGTCTTGCAAACAATATTACTAAGCTTATGCACTTATCTAGCACAAGTCATTCTTGTAACAATTTCATATATTAAAATCAAGGGTGGGCTAAGCATTTGGCCGCGCATGTCACCAGGGGGTAGGGGGATTTTTTTTCAAAAAAACATGCAAATTAGGACGCAGGTCATTTTCCGAACGGTCCCCTCCTCTACCCCTAGCGCCCCCCTCTGATTAAAATTTTGTCGTCCAATTCAATAAGTTCTTCGTAATTCAAAATTGCACATAAAAAACGTTCCATAAACTTATGCATAACCAACAATCAGAGTGTAAAACACACGATAAAAATAGTTTCGTTGTTATCTGTCGGTTATGACATTGAACTGAAAAATCTTAGTTAACGCGATAATAGAATAGTTACATGTCCACTGAAAAAAATACCGTTTGTCATGGCCCTAAATACCGCAATTTCATTTGATTTTAAGTTTTTCGCGTCAAGTTGTGGACAAATATTGGCTATTTTGTTTATTTTTCACTTTTGAAAATCGGGGTTACGAATCGGTATTTATGGCGAATTTCCTAACACCCCTGTTTTTGGCTTCTCTATATTTGACGTTTCAAATGTTCAGCATGACGACTGCAAACGCAAGTTCAACAAATTTTTTATGTTGTTGTTGTTGTTGTTGTTGTTGTTGAGGGTCGGTCGCACGGCTGAAAGTCGGCGGCCGTCGCGCAGCTCCATAATTGCAGGTGCTATTGCGAATTACCCTGGATTTGGTTAGTTAATGAGTTAACCTCTCACTTGCCCTAGTGTAGGGTTCTTAATCTAAAATTGTGTATTTTAGTTTCTTGAACATAGCGGGGAGATTTATTGAAATCTGCCCGTGCTTTTGATGTATTTTATAAGGTTAGATATGGACTGTTTCGTCTCAAGTTTCCTACCTCTGCTTATGCTGTTTTTAGCTCTTTGTATCCTGAAGGCCGGGCACTCAAAAAGGAAGTGTTCCGAGGTCTCCTCAGCCTTTCCGCATTGGTCGCATGAGGGGTCATCCCTCCTTAACATCTTTGATAGGTGTTTGTTTAGGGTTGAATGTCCAGTGGTTATTCCCACTAGTAACCTCAACTTTTTCTTGGGGAGCTTGATAATGCGTTTGATCGCAGTTTTTCCAGGCTTGCCTATTAGCAGCCTAGATTGTCTGGTTAGGCTTGTGCCTTTCCATTGATTAACCCACAGCACTTCCATATGGGAGGTTATGAGTTTGCCTAGGTAGTCTTTCGATGGATTAATTCTCCATCTGACCATCCCTTCATTTATGCATACCTCTTTAGCAAGTCGGTCTGCAGTTTCATTACCTGGGTACCCTGCGTGAGCGGGTATCCATTCTAAGGTGACTTCATTTTTTGAGGCCAGTTCGTTTAGTTCCAGTATGCACATTTCTATGCACTTGCTGGAGATCGTATCACCAATTAGTGAGTATATGACCTCTGAGCTATCAGTATATATGGTGATCTTTTTACTGACCACCCTATTTTCTAAAAGCTGTCGTGTCATAATATATATGCCAGTCGTTTCAGCCTGCAAAACACTGCACCAGGGTTCGAGATTTGTGCACAGTTCGTCCCCGTTGTTCAGTATTATAGCGGCCGCTCCGGCCTTTCCCTCTTTATTTTTGGCTCCGTCTGTGTAACAGACTAGATTAAAATCAGAGGGTTGTTCCGGGGAGTGGTGTTTCCACCATTCTCTGGATCTTATGGTTGCTTGAAACCTGCGGGTTACAGGCAGCCTTTTACCGTCGTCTAGTACGGTTCTTGTGTTCGTCAGCGCACTATCGGTCCACTGTTTTATTTCAGTGTGTCCAATTGTGCCTGTAGAGTTTCTCCACTCTCCATTAGCCACCAGTCTTAGGTAGGCTTTAGAAGCCTCTCTCTTGATTAGTAGGTCTAAGGGTAGTGTGTTTGTGAGTCTTTCCAAGCTTGAGCATGGAGTTGATTTCATACAGCCTGTAATTGAATACAGGTTTTTGTGCTGTATTTTGGTGATTGCCTTGTTGGCTTTCACTCCTTCTATCTTGTGCCACCAGACTATCGCCGCATAAACAATTGTGGGGATTATCATGGATTTGTAGATCCATAGGCAGGATTTGGGTGATAGTCCCCATGTTCTGCCTATGGCTCGTTGACACATTTTCCCGATTGTTTCAGCCTTTGCGGCTTTCTGGTTTATGTGGTTAATAAAGTTGAGTCTGTTATCTAGGATGACACCTAGATATTTGACTTCTTTCTGTTCTTGCATATTAGTGCCGTTGAGATGTATATTCAGAGGTCTTTCTCCGCCCTTTTTGCTAAAGCAGATTATCTCTGTCTTGGCAGGGTGGATGTTCAGATCTCTTTCTTTACACCAATTTGACGCCAGTTTAAGGCCTCTTAGCAGAATTTCTTCTCCTGTCTTCTGGTCAATGCTCGTGACAAGTATGAGACCGTCATCGCTGTAGGCTTGGCAGTAGATGCCTTGCCTCTGCATTTTAACCAGAAGATCATCTACTATTAGTGTCCACAGTATGGGAGAAAGTACTCCTCCTTGTGGACAGCCTCTAGTAGTTTTAACTTTTTTGGTTATGTCTGCTAATTGTGTTTCCACATTCCTGTTTAGCAGCATGTTGTTTATCCAGCCAATCACCATGTGATTAGCTTTCCTTTCGCGTAGGGCTTTTATGATATACGATCTAGGTGCATTGTCAAATGCTCCTTGTATATCAAAGAAAGCTGCTACGGTCACTTAACCATTCGGTCTAGTAAAACTGCGTCTTCTTCCGTTGGTTCAGCGGAAGTTTCTGCCACTGGTGTCTCATTTGTCCTGGTGTTGCCAGGGAAATGAGTGTCCAGCAGGGTTTTTATTGTCTCATTGATTGAGGTGGTCCGACTGTCATCAGTTCGCACTAGAGTGCCTATGGTTGTCCTGGGACTACTCTTCAATATTTTAAGCATTCTTTGTTGTTGTGATGCCGATTCGACTTCACCACAGAATATTCTCCAACTTTCTTTCTTTTCCTTATTCAAGGCTTTGTGATACTTTACGCGAGATTCAATGAACCTATTCGTGTTTCTTTGTGTGGGCATGGTTTTATGGAGTCGCTCTGCCCTCCGGAATGTCTTCCGTAGGGTGGCAAGCTCTTCATTCCACCATGCAGCACAATTTTTAGTACTCGGTTTGCTACGGGGTGTTGAGGCCTCAAAGCTTTCTCGAATACTGGTTTTTAGTCGCTGAACTCTATTATCTAGTTCTGCGATTGTATTGATTTTTTATGTTATGGGAACCAGTTGTCGTAATGTATCTTTGTACACTTGCCAGTTGGTTTTCCTTGGATTGTACCTTTTTTTGGGTTGGCACGTTCTTTATCTTTCCTAAGTTAAATCTGATCAGTCTGTGGTCCGACAACATGTCGGTCGGACAGACTTCCCAGTTGTTAATTAACTGTAGGATTTTGGGGGAGGCGATAGTTAGATCTATCACCGTGCATCCTCTATTTTGAGTTACGAAAGTTGGCTGGTTGCCCTCATTCGCTACTATTAGATCATTCTCAGAGATAAAGGTTATCAAATCTTTACCTCTTTTGTTTTGATCTTTGTTACCCCAGCTAGTGTGATGCACGTTTGAGTCACATCCTACTAATATGGGGAGTTTTTCCTCATACGCGTATTTTACAGCGCGTATGAGATCTTGCGTTGGGCATGGTTCATCAATTGGAAGATACGAAGAAACTAAAAAATTTTTATGTGTCGAGACAAATAAAGTAACTGAATATTATAAAAAGGAAAAAATAACACCCAAATCGGTGTGAACAAAACATAACCAACTGCAGCCTACAAGTACCCTCCGCTGTTCGGCCGCAGCAGCACACCACACTAGCAGTTCAACACCGCAGCCGCAGGCATGCGCTCACGTAGGCAACCCGGGTAGCGTGTTTTACCACTTAAAAACGCGTGAGTTATTCACTCAAAAAGTTATCAAAATTAAATAAAAAAATGAAAAATCAGAATTATCAACGAAACGTCAACTAAGGGTTGCCGAGTTGAACTGCGGGGCTGTGTGCTGCCGCGCAACGGATGGTACCGACAGACTGGGTTTGCTTATGATGTGTTCTCAACAATTTGGTTTTCACGTTTTCTAGGTTATAATAATATAGTTAGTTACATTAATTAATTCGATATAACCAAAATAATTGAACTTGCGTTAGCATGCTGCTCATTGAAACGTCAACTATTGCCGAAAAAATGATGTGTGTCGCATGTGTGGAAGTTTTACACATGCGCTTGTCATAGAAACTTCTACGGGTCGATGCAGAGTTCGCACGCTTTCGCATTCTTGAAACCAACGACTGCTCAATCGACCCTATAAAAACGTGTATGTAAAGCACTAAAGTATGGGTAGCGGATGAGCAATCAGATCGGGAAAACGTAAATTTGAAGTTTCATCCTGCATGAAAGTTGTTCCCTAGGTTCAATTATTTACTGTTTAAAATCTTTTAGTCTTAATTAATAATTTTTTTCTTACAATAAATACATAGTTGTTCAGTTGAACCAGGGCGGGTTCAGTCAGTCGTCTCAAGAACGTTTGAGTAGACGCATGACCAACGGGAAACATCAAAAATATAATTATAAACGAGCCCTACGATTTTTTAAATGATTTAATAGTAAATAATTGAACCTAGAGAAAAACTTTTATGCAGGATGAAACTTCAAATTTGAGTTTCTCCGATCCGTTTGATCATCCGCTACCCATACTTTGGTGCTTTACATACACGTTTATAGGGTCGATTGAGCTGTCGTTGGGTTCAAGAATGCGAAAGCGTGCGAACTCTGCATCGACCCGTAGAAGTTTCTATGACAAGCGCATGTTTAAAACTTCGACACATGCGACACAAATAATTTTTCCGGCTATAACTGGTATGAAAAAGCCAAAAACAAGGATGTTAGGAAATCCGTCAAACGCTGATTCGTGACTCCGATTTTCGAAAGAAAAAGAAACAAAATAGCCAAGAGTTGTCTACAACTTGGCGCAGAAATTTTAATAATCACAAGAAAATTCAGGTTTTTAGGGCAATTACAAACGTTCATTTTTTATGGGACACCCTGTAAAATGAGTATACTATTTGAACCACCAAATAAGGAGACTCACCGAGGAAAAATGGCTGATTGAGTGAGTTAAAAACTTATTTAAGAAATAAAGTAAAACCATATGTTAGTAAATAATTGTAAAAATATGAAAAACTCATAATGAACAATGTATGGAACGGAACAGCTGAGAATTTCGGGAGTACTCTTCCGCGCGGAGTGCTAAACATATTGCGAGATAAGGTAATTTTTCATGGCATAATGTGATGAAATACGAGCACATATATGTATAATTTTCTTTAAAATCAAAGATTAAAATAAAATATGACTGAAATGTACTTTACCGATTCCGCAGTTACGTCTACGAAGCCCCATGATTATAACGCGTTCAACAACATCTCAGCCAACATCAAATTACATAAAAAAAACCTTCAAATCGGAAGATTTCATTCCGCCTTTTCGTGTATGAAAATTCCACGAAAACTCTTCGTTTATGGCTCAAAAGAAAGCTAATCAAAAGGGGAATTATCATCTAGAGTCTGAGAAGTATTCCTCAATTTGTGTTTTAGCAGCACTGCGATAAATTGCTGAAAACCCAAAAATTTCGTGATTTTTAGGCAATTTTTTCAAATTATTGACTGAAAAATGAAGCGATGCGGGGGGGGGGGGGGGTGCATTCATCAGGTGTTTATGAGGAGGATGTAAGGTATAAAACCCCGTATACCGCTAGTCCCGCGGTGTCTCGGGTTTCTTGGAATTTTGAGCTTAAGTTGACACCATCAGTGCTCGACTACCAATGTTCAAGTGATCTTTTCAAAAACGACTTTTTTGGGAGTTCATTACAATTAGAGCTCAAAATCATCGCAGTGACGCCAAAGAATAGAATATGAAAATGCAGGTCAATAGAACAAGTCATTAAAAAGTTATGAATTAATTTCTGCAAAAAACGTCAAAAAATGTAAAACTTGATTTTTTCGAATTTTTCGAACTTTAAGGGCTCATTTTTCACTTATATAATGCTTTAAAAAAAACATCGTCTTATATGGTAAATAACCACCCTTAGATGTATCAAAAACTGTAATAAACTGGGAAGTTGTTATATGGACCGCTAACACCATACAAGCCGTATAATCTCTCACACAACGCGATTTAAATTGTTACAAGCACAATAATAACTAAATTAAAATAGTCATGTAATTATATCTGCTCAGACAACGTTCAATACAGTTATGGAAGTTTGACATTAATTATTTGCAGCTATGAAAACGAAAAAGAAACTAGAACAACTATAATGCGTTCAACTACAGGGTGTCCCATTTAAAAGTCACGTTTTTTCTGCAATTTTTGTGAAAGTTAACCGACTTCAAAGTTTTTATGCGGCATATTTAAAGACAATCTATGACTATGTTTTTGGCGCGTAATATTTCACGTGATTTCGATAAATCACATGATTTACCTTTTTTTTATTGGTCCACGATAGTCTTTTATTTTCGCCAAAAATCGTCAATTTCCTCTTGTTTTTCGCTCATAGATAAATTGTTTATTGGAATCTACTGATTAATATTATCAGGTAACCACTGCTGATACGCCCATTAAATCCTTAACAAGTTCGCTACCCCTTCAGATGCACAGTTCCCAACGATGCGCGTGCTCTGGATGTGTTTCCTCACGCTTATTCTCAGCTCAGTGAAAGGTTGCTCGAAGCTTATCGAAACTCGAAATTCCAGATCCATTGTTTTGAAACTACAAATATACTTCTAAAAAGGAGCCAAAAAGCCATATTTCCTCACAGATCATGAAGAATTTTGACAACACGTGCTACAATAAGAACAAACAGAATCAAAACAACCGTAACAAAATGTTTACAAAATACTACTTTACTAAATACAAGTTTACTACTTCAAAAATATGACATGTACATACCATAACAAAAATACAACTATAACAAAAACTACATATATTACAACAGTGGCATTCACAAGTTCGCGACAACTATGCAAACGGTCGAACAGTTGAGTCTGTAAAATGTGCCGAACCTGTAAACAATCGCGTTTCTCGTTTATCATTTCGGTCAGGCTTTCGGACATGCGCCGTGTAAGCTAATTCACGACGTGCAGATATTTTTCTGAAAATAATAACAAACAACTACAACTACAACACAACAACAACAACAACAACAACAACAACAACAACAACAACAACAACAACAACAACAACAGCAACAACAACAACAACAACAACAACAACAACAACAACAACAACAACAACAACAACAACAACAACAACAACAACAACAACAACAACAACAACAACAACAACAACAACAACAACAACAACAACAACAACAACAACAACAACAACAACAACAACAACTACAACAACAACAACAACAACAACAACAACAACAACAACAACAACAACAACAATAACATCAACAACAACAACAACAACAACAACAACAACAACAACAACAACAACAACAACAACAACAACAACAACAACAACAACAACAACAACAACAACAACAACAACAACAACATAAACAACAACAACAACAACGACAACAACAACAACAACAACAACAACAACAACAACAACAACAACAACAACAACAACAACAACAACAACAACAACAACAACAACAGCAACAACAACAACAACAACAACAGCAACAACCACCACAACAACAACAACAACAACAAA
>OZ038446.1:30202668-30245168 GCA_964036265.1 Daptonema setosum | reverse complement strand
CACGAAGATGAAACTTCAATCACGACAAAACATTCGACGTCAATAAAAATAAAATCCACCCGGCTCAATTTCAGCATGCGAAAATCCATTGACACCGGCAAAAATAACGCAAAAACTGTCCTCAACCCAAAACATTGCTGAGGTTGTACGAAAACTTAGAGACTCAGCCTAAAACATTTACTGAGCTGCCCGAAAATTCACAGATTCAGTCTAAAACGATCACCGAATCGTTCAAAACATCAGACTCAGTCTAAAATTAATACTGAGATTTTCCAACCGACAAAACTTCGGTTAAAACGACATCACAACTGAAATAAAAACCCATAAAACAACCGCCAGTGCCATCCGTTTTGGTTGAAGGTCAACATAGTCGTATCGATATAGTTTACCTCACACAATTAACAGACCAGGTGTAGGAATAAAGCATCTCATCCCAAAGCCAACTGTAGAAAACATTTTACTGAAAAAAATTTGAGTAAATATAGAAAAGGCAACCGCATTCCACCACTAGAACAGCTTCTGCACCAGTTTTCGCGACACAACAAACACTTTGGATACTGCCGCTTTCATTCTACCGTGGATCTGACCCAAACGGTGACCCGTTTTGGCAATTATGCTTTTAACGTTACGTTGAGACTCGGGCTTCAATTTAATCTGACCATGTTCCATCCGATTGTGCACCAGCTTAATCACCGGATCACTGACGTTCACACCCCGACTGAACTTATTAGCTAGCAGCTGTTGAAAGTTGGGCAGCATTAGTTTCAGCTGGCTGCATTGTTCACTTGGTACCGGCCCCCATTTATTCATGTTCTGACTCGTTGCCAAATTGCCATTACTCAGAACTCTCCACCACATTCTCGGTCGATGGCATGACTACTTCATCCTGTTCTGTGCTCACCGAAATGACAACGTTCTTATCTTCAGGTTTCTCTGCAACCACCAATGGTACCCGCACTTCTAGCACATCACCTTCAGCCGGTATCACTGATGCCATCAAACTACGGCCTGTACAAGACAACAGCTGTATCCCTTGTGCTTGCATTGCCTTAGTGCCAACCAACAGCGGTGTATTGGACTCTGTCGCCACATGACATTCAATAACTATTTTTTCATCTATTTTCAGTTCGACGGTGCATACACCAGCGCATACTACTGTAGTCATGTTGACAGCAACCAACGGTGTCTTGCATGACTGTATCTTCACTCCCAGCTGAGCCGCAAAGTTATGTGAAATCAAGTTCATCTGCGCTCCCGTGTCAAACAACACATGTTTCAGTCCAACCGATTGACCGTTGACTCTAATCGGGTAATCCTCTTCTTGTTGAGCTTCAGCATTGAATGATTGAATCGGAACGCTCACTGCTCTCACAGTCACTTCTTTCTTTTCAGACTCTTCGCTCTCCTTTTCATTGCGATCGTTCATCAACATCTTATGCACCTTGGAACTCAACACACCATATCTAAACTCATTGCGGTGTTTCAGTTGTGCCAATTCATCTTTCAGAGCACGCAGTTCAGCTGACACTGCCTCCACATCTTCAACAGGTTTCTAACACTCACTGCTCTGACTGTTTGATAGTCCGATGCTTGTGGTGGTCGACCTCCCGACAATTGTCTCTGGCTTTGATAGGTACAATTT
The DNA here is from genome assembly GCA_964036265.1 of Daptonema setosum. Taxonomy (NCBI): domain Eukaryota; kingdom Metazoa; phylum Nematoda; class Chromadorea; order Monhysterida; family Xyalidae; genus Daptonema; species Daptonema setosum. The sequence goes on along the minus strand of OZ038446.1, from coordinate 30,243,526 downwards.
CTTTTGATAAATGACCCACCTCTCTGCATTTGAAACATTCCCTGCCCCCAGACAACCGCTGATTCTGTTGATAGTCTTGGACCGGTTGACGGAGTCCGCCCCACTGTACCTGGTTGACCCGATGTTGCTGTTTACTGTCTTGCTGTCGATTCCAACTGAACCCCGGCGGTGGCTGCTGGGTATCCACTTGATATTGCCCTTGTCTCATGTTATTGTTTGCAGGCGGCTGATAGGTTTGCCATTGATTAGCACTTTGCCGTTGTGTGTGCTCAAACTTGACCGCTCCTCCACGTGTCTGTTCACGACCCCGTTCCCGCTGCTCAGTTCCAGCTCCCCGCTGACTCGTTCGTTTTACAGCTTGATTTCCTTCATTGGATACTTTCTCCCGGCAGTACTCGTAGTCCTCGATGCCTCGAACGATGGCCTCAAACGGAGTCCGTTTAATTTCCGCCTCGTAGGTAGCTATCTCTCGGTCACGAGCTGACTGTAATCCAGAAATCAATTGACCTGTCATGTACTGTTCGAAATGCGGGTTGTAGTCATCGATCGGACACAATCGTTTCAGAGCAAACGCGAACTCCCGTACCGACTCACCCGGCTTTTGTACTCGACCATGAAAACGATCGGCCATTTTGTTGTCTCGTCCGTAACGGCTACCATACTTCTCAGACAAGTACTCCAGTGCTGATAACCACGTCGGCCTGTCGTTGTCTTCCCTGAACTGACGTTTCGCGTTGCCCTTGAGACATGTAATCAGGTGTCTCAATTTTTCTTCATCACTGAGATACGTGTCCTCCAGTCTCGCACGCAGATCCTCAAACCAGTATTTGAACTCAGCTTTTTCCTCTCCCGAAAACTGGTCGTGCTTTTTCATTGCCAGCACTTGTTGTTCGTTGGACCTCTGCATCATGATCATCTGTTTCTCGCTGGCTCTCTGCCAAACATTCATCATTCTCCCCAGGGTCTCTTGCCAGCCCTCTTTCTCTTCAGTCCCCGCCGATCCACTGTGAGCCTCCTGTCTATCACGTACTCCACCATTCGCAACTTCGCCAGCCCACTGTACTTGATGATTACTCTTGACTTTCTTGTTTTCAGCCTCAATGCACTTGTCTCGCTGTGCATAATACTTCTGATGACCCTCACGTTCAACATGCTGCTGTTAATGCCGTTGCTGCTGTGCATCTTCATACTTCTGTACATACATTGTATCATGACTCATTTGTGATGGCTGCCTTACAGGTCTATCACAAATGCGTACGTTGTCGGTTTGTGATCGGCCTCCCATTTGTGATGGCACCTCGCGATCAGCCCACGTTTCCTGCATGCCTCGCTGACTCTTCTCACCGCTCACATGACGCTGTTGTTGTTGCTCACAGTGAGCCTTCAAGTCATACTTCGATGGTCCACTCATTTGTGATAGCTGATTGACAGGTTCATCACAAATGAATATGTTGTCACTTTGTGATAAGCCTCCCATTTGTGATGGCTGTGCCTGTCGTCGTTGTTGTTGTTGTTGTCCACCTTCGGGGTTGCGCTCCCTCATCAACGCCGTCCTCCTTTGTGATGGCTGTCCAAAGGGTTCATCCCAAATTAACTCGTCGTCACTTTGTGATAGATGACCCTTTTGTGATAGCTGCTTGACAAGTTTATCACAAAGGGCTACAATGTCACTGTGGCTCTCACCCTGATCCATAATGGAATGGCGGCCCATAAAAGCTTGTTTTTGTTGTTGGCTCACACCCTGATCCATAATGGAATGGCGGCCCATAGTAGCTTCTTGTTGTTGTTGGCTCACACCCTGATCCAAAATGGAATGGCGGCCCATAGAAATTTGTTGTTGTTGTTGGCTCACACCCTGATCCCTAATGGAATGGCGGCCCATAGTAACTTATTGTTGTTGTTGGCTCACACCCTGATCCATAATGGAATGGCGGCCCATAGTAGCTTCTTGTTGTTGTTGGCTCAGACCCTGATCCATAATGGAATGGCGGCCCACAGAAGCTTGTTGTTGTTGTTGGCTCACACCCTGATCCATAATGGAATGGCGGCCCATAGTAGCTTCTTGTTGTTGTTGGCTCACACCCTGATCCATAATGGAATGGCGGCCCATAGTAGCTTCTTGTTGTTGTTGGCTCACACCCTGATCTATAATGGAATGGCGGCCCATAGAAGCTTGTTGTTGTTGTTGTACAGCGTGAGCCAGGCGCGCCTTCAGCTGCTTCACCTCCACCTTTTCTGTATTTTTTTACAGAAAACGCCCATGGGATAACATTCACCTGGTCGAAAATGATTTCAGCTGCACTCATTAACCAATCAACCCGATCAGCATTATTGTTCGATACAATTCTCTTAGGCAGAGTTACATGAAGAATAGGCTGATGGATATTTACTAACTCACGCACACTACTGACAGCACGTTGAGTTTTAACAGCATCGTTCATGCATTCTTCCGAAAACTTGAAAAATTTCACTTCGCTTGTTTCACCATCAACCTCATCAACCTCCTCTCCTGTTGAATGAATCTGCTGCACTGGCTTCACGACTCGATCGGGCGTCTTCTTCTTGACTGACGGGCTCGACTTCTCTCTCATTTCACTTCGCTTCCTGTGACGCAATCGGTGTATCAATCCGGCTGTAAAAAATTGATGACCGCTAAAAATATAAGACCAAAATGCAGTGATACCCAGAGAGCGCTAGTCGAAAGTTGGGATTACGTTTACTGCTATATATTATATACTAATATTACTTTGTTTTGATTACTGTTAAAGAGAGTTATAAACGAGTCTTGATTACACAATAGTTATATAATTGAGCCGAGTCAAGCCCAACTTCCAGTTTCGGTCATAATTACTTTCATATATATTTCCAGTATATAATATTTAAACTGAACAGAACAGGCTAGCGGCCAAAAGAGAACACACGAAAAGCGCACACGCAACTACAAGACTGACACGACTGACTGAATTGTAAATATAAGTTGACATATATATGCACAAGTTGACCCAAGTGTGTGTCACTTGTGCATCAAAGCGGACGACCTTTAAGACAATGTGCTAGGTCACAACACTAGAAACGCTTTATTGTAGCATATAAGTTAAGGTCGACCGATGAATGACATTATCATAAATGGCCCATACATTATATATGTGAATAGATAGTTAATAATAGTGGGCGTGGCTTAATATAAGACATTATATGCGACTCCTCCCCCATTTAGACAGAATTGAGGGTATTTACGAGAATATTATAGACTGAGAATAAGGTTTTGTATCATAAAATAAATCATTTAATAGCCAGGCGGAAAATCGGTCGGAATTATTTGAGTGAAATCGTAACTCTTCCACAACAGTGCCTGCAGTTTACGTCGACGCTGGCACTTGCACTCGCACAGTTCAATCTTGTCCATGAGTTGCCTGATGATGGTGCAGCTAGCTCGGTTGTTGTTGATGCTTTGTCCGATCTCCATGTGTTGATCCGATAACTCTTCAAGATGCTGGTCGATCATCGCATTCTTCTCAGCCAGAATGTTGTTCGCTTCGGCCAACTCCTTCCCCAACGCAAAGTTCTTTTCCGCCAGATCCTTGGACTGTTGCACGATCTTCTCGAGACGACGTACCTCAATGGATGTTTTAGAAAGTTCTTCTTTATAGCTGTTTATACGGGCTGTCTGGTTCTCTGCCTGAACTTGCTGTGCGCTGATCGTTAACTCAAGTTTCTTCAGCTGATCTTTCTGCTGTGAATCCTCCTCTGTTTGACGTCTAATCTCACGTCTCTTCTCTTTCTTCACTGACTGCTTCTGATCTGGTACGTCTTTCTGATGGCTTTTTACTGGTTCATCTTTAGTAACCGAGAGAACTTTATCTTATCCTTCCTGACCTCCATCCGAGCACTGACCTTCTTCCTTCTTCCTCCGCAAGTGGTGGCACTCGGCCTCTCCGTGTGATCCCAGGCCATGCAACGGGCAGAACTTCTTCCCCACTCGGGCGTTCCTCTTATGCAATCCCTTCAGCGCTTCTATCAATTTCATCTTCATTCCTTCACTGCGCTGCGACATTTTCTCCATATGTTTCATGAAGCCAGTACGCTCGCGTTGCCATTGTAGACGTTCTTGTTGTAACATTTTGCGTTCTTCACGCCATTCACTTTGCATGCTGATCATGACTTGGAACATTTGATTCATCGTACAACCCTCACTCTCATGCATAAAAGCTGATGAGTTGAGGTTTGCATAGTGCGCAATTTAGCTACAGAAGATGACTGGTGGGGTGTTGATGACTGGTTTTGTCGTGGTCGCCAAACGCTTTATTGTAGCATATAAGTTAAGGTCGACCGATGAATGACATTATCATAAATGGCCCATACATTATATATGTGAATAGATAGCTAATAATAGTGGGCGTGGCTTAATATAAGACATTATATGCGACTCTAGCCGTATAACGCATCTTCACTACAATGCAACATGACTATGTTTAGCACACGTGCAGTAGCGAACAGTAGCGGTCGAGCATATAAATATGGACATAACATAATGTTACATAAGAATGAAACATTGAATTGAGTATGAGACAGCTCCGACTATGGTATTGAGACCAATAGTCGTCTCTACTATAACTGGCTCGCTACGCTCGCATGCTTTCTACAGCACGTGGCTATACTACAACACGTGCAGGAGGAAATATTGAAATCCCTGCGGGGCCTATCGCGCTTGTCCTCGCTCCGCTCGGACAAGCCAGCCTTACGTTAGGTTATCGGGGGCTCGCAGACAGTAAAACTTTATAGGAATAGTAATGTTGCTCGAGAAAAACCAAATTCTAAAAATCTGTGGGGTTTGTAATCATGCGTCGGTTACACACGTATGCAATGATTTTTTCGCAAGTTTCGGAAGTTGTCCAGACATTATGTGAAAACGTATTTAAGTTATATGGGGTTTAACCCATATAACTTGAGGTCATTCTTTTGGCCTCAAGTCATTGCAGTTCAAACCAATTTCGCTGGATGGCGGCATCGCTGCCGAACAAACTCACGCCAAAGGGCCGTAAACACCGTGCGAGAAAACCCGATTTCGTCGTGCCTGGCTCCCAACAGTCGATTTCATCGGAGTCATCGCCGGACCTTCAGGAACTAATTGGCCACATCGACCGATATATTGCTCGCAGTGAGAAGAATGAGGAGAAAGCCGAGAAATATCAACAGTTGGTTCAACAATTTATTGTACAACAAACACAGCTGATGGAAAAACTCAGTGCCAGGATGGAGAGTCTCGAGACCAAAGTGGACTTTCTAATGGCTAAAATAGAATCCACCGAGAAAACCGGAACGCCGGTTGCGGCTGAAGAAAAGGAGGAGTTGAACGATGGTTTTTCCGTGGTTGTAGCACCACGGAAACGTCGGAGCAAAGCAACGAAAGAGGCGATCGAAAAGGCAGAAAGTGATGACAGATTAAAGGAGCGATTCAATGCTGTCGTAATGGGTGCGCCCGAGCCGCCCAGCGTCGCCACCGTCACGGACGTGTCGGCATGTCGTGATCCTGCAAAGAATGACGACATGCGGCTCGTGCGGGCGGTGGTTCAGGCGATGGGTGGGGACGGTGCACGTGTGACCCGCTTTTACCGTTTGGGTTAAAAGGTGCCGAATAAGAACGGCGGTCGACACATACAAATCGAGGCTGACGGTCAGACCGTCAAGAGTACGCTAATGTCGAAAAAATGTCGATCCCAACTGTCCCAAATGTACCAAAACCATCTGAAGCTGGAATCCGAGCCGCAGGTGTTCACGAGGCATGACCTTACTGAACACCAGCGGAATGGACTGGCACGGGCTAAGAAGTTCTGCTGGTTTGTGTATAACAATACTGGCAGAGACTTTACGGCCGGTTTCGCCACTTCACTCGACGAAGTCGCGGTCTGCGAAAGATCTTACAGTGGAAATCGGGCTCACTATGAGACTATCGGTTACCTCTGTGATGATCTGTATGCAGAGTACGGCTACGTCGAGACGACCACCACGGAAAAGGGCAGCCAGAGGAAATGAGGGCATGCCGGAATACAACAATCTGCTTAAAAGCCATGTGAATTTTTACTGGTCTGTACTGCAAATTGTCGTTCGATAGCACAACCATCGATAAGGATATTTTTGAGTCGTTTAATAAATGATAATCACAACAGTTTCTCCACAATCTAATGTTAGAATGAAACCTGGCTGTCCGAATTTTTCTCTGATGCGCTTTTCCATTTTAATAACAGCTTTAATGTATTTAGAAACGATCGAAATACTAGTCGTGGTGGTGACGTTTTGATTTTGGTACCTAAACGTTTCAGTTGTCGACTTGAACCGAATCTCTGCATATCGTCCCCTCATTTAGAATCAATAGGTGTAGTCGTGAACATAAAAAAGATTTACTATTGCATAGTAAGCTTCTACAGACCTCCCAATCAAACGGGTAAAAAACAGTCGCTGATAAATGCTCAAAATGACTTACTGAAAATTTATCAAGAATCATTAAATTATGGAACAACAACTATCTTAACTGGAGACGCAAATATGCCTGAGATTCGGTGGAGCGGAAGTTTTTCGTCAAACACCATATATGCCAATATTAAGTCATCTTTATATAAAGCAGGAGTCCACCAAGTTGTCGATTTTCCTACCCATATAGATAACAATACACTAGACATCATTCTTGTGTCAAACAAGAAGCTTCCCCGGAAAATAGAAAAACTGCAACGGTTCGGTGACGGCATCTGTAACCCACCTTCCGATCATTTCGGAATACTTTTGACAACAAATATCGAACTCATTCTACAAATAAACTTTAAATTCCCAAACTTTCATAAGGCAGACTAAAACACAATGAAACTAATACTCGATGCTCAGAACTGGAATAATATAATTAATCAAAATGTGCTCCCTCTGAATGAAATGTGTGAAGTTTTCACTGGAATTTTAAATGATCTCATTAGCATACATGTACCTGTATACAAGAAAACCAATACTCGTTTATATTGTATTCAAGATCCCCACCTAAGAAACTTGAGAGCCATTGAATTCAGATTGAAAATAAAATTCAAGAAAACGAAATGTTTGAAAATCCATTCCCAGCGAATGAAAATATCTAAACAAATACGAAAATTAGAAGGGTCTTCATACTACAAAGATGAAAACCTGATTCTATCCTCAGGTAACGTACACAAGTTCTGGCAATATGTTAACTCAAAGACGAAAATTAAAGACTCACTTCCAATCTCAGTCAATCAAGGCAGAAAACTCGTTTCGGATCAGGAAAAAGCTAACCATTTATCAAACCACTTTTCTAAGATTTACTCACAGAGCACAACCAAAATTTGCCAAGACAATGGAAACAACATTCAGAAAACCAAACCAAAACTTTGTCCACAAAACCCAGATTTCTATCCCGTTTTTACTCCTGAACAAGTCAGCGAAACCATAAGATCATTGGAAAATAATAATGCATCCAGCTTCGACAAAATACCAAACATCTTTTTGAAAAAAAACTAAACCGGTCAATAAGCTCCACTGTCTAAAATATTCAACGGATCTTATTATACTTCGTGCTTCCCTACACCATGGAAGCATGCAAAAATAATACCAATTCATAAAAAAGACAACAAATCTTTAGCATCGAATTACAGACCAATATCTCTAAACGCAACTATATCAAAACTGTTCAAAAAAATTGTAAATCAAGTCTGTTCTGAACTGCTGTCTTGCCAATAATTTAATAACTCCTGCTCAATACGGTTTTATACCTGGTAAATCTGTCGAAAGTCAACTTTTGAGGTGTCATTATGACTGGGCTACCAACAAAGATGCCGGTAACTGCACTGATATAATATACTTAGACCTCACAAAAGCTTTCGATCTTGTGCCACATAATATACTTATACAAAAATTAAGAAACTTGAAGCTAGCAGAACATTTTATTGATTTCGTAATTTCTTATGTGGACAACATAACTCAATCGGTTTGCATTAGAAATGCTAGATCCAAACAAACCTCAGTAACTATGGGTGTACCGCAAGGCTCTGTGTTAGGCCCCCTTCTTTTTATCCTTTTTATGAACGACCTACCACTTGTCGTAAAACATTCAAAAATAGTCCTATATGCAGATGACATAAAACTATACTCAGAAATAAAAAGCAATAAAGACATCGAAAATTTACAGTCCGATTTAACGTGCATTCAAAAATGGATCTCAAACAATGGCTTAAAAATCTCTGCTCCAAAATCAGCAGTTTTGAGAATAGGGAAATCAAAATAAAAAGGGAACCTATCAAATTAATGGAGACAAAATTCCAGAAAATGATGTTTTTCGTGACCTAGGCGTTTTAGTCGAAATCTAAAGTCATTAGCAGATGTTCCTTCTCAAAAAATCCGAAGTTTAATATACAGATGTTCCCTACTTTCACCCTTTCAACTTTGGATTTTTGTTCTTGCATATGGTCGCCATACAAATGGGGAGACAAAGAATCGATTGAATCTATTCAAAAAGATTTCACTCGATACTTACCGGATGCCATGACATTGTCGTACAGAAACCGTTGCAGGAAAAATTATATCTATTGCCATGAATCGTAAGACTGATAGTAAATGACCTGGTGGTGCTCCATAAGCTTATTAACAAGAAGTTCAGGGACTTAGATCCCACTGATTTCATTTCATTTAATAAGGCCAGCACCCGAGGACACTCCTTCAAATTTGTAAAAACTCATACAGGAGCCTCATTGAGAAACCATTTAGTATATAGATCTTTGAATATCTGGAATGATCTTCCTCAGGAGTTAGTTGAAATACGATGTTCTGCTGTTTTTAGAAAAAAAATAGTTGATTCAAACAATGTTTATAAGTACGTCGAAAATATAAAACCTACCTTCTTAGATAGCCGATATGCTTAAACACAGAACTATAGTTCAATTTATATCGCCTATATGCCATATTTCCTTTACCATTTTCACACATTCCATCATCCAGCTGAATCTCTATTTGTCAAATTGAATTTATTTTGTATCAGTAAAAACAAATTGTTGTTATTCCTCTCCTTAAACCCTTAAGGTTTTCGATATGTCCATTAGGACAATTTCCGTATACAGGGTGGCCCAAAAGTTTATGTACACTTTTTGGCCGTCTTTTTCGCGTGTGTAAAATCATAAAATTACAACGGGACAATAATGGTCAGACTGGAAATTACATGAACTTTCCAAAAATGCCCTCCGTTTTGTTCTCAGATGAGTATTTCACGAGTTATACACAGGAACGTACAAAAACCCATTTTTATACTTTTTACGCTTGTTTTTTTCCCTCATTCACGATTTAAATCTTGTGTTATTCATATTTACTGTGATATTTCAGCGTAAGTGCTACAAATAAAGTAGAAAAAATTACTGCTAACTAGTAATTCACGCTAATTCAGATTACCAGATAAGGCAAGACCGTCAAAACATGAAACATCAGCGTCAAATGCGATATCAGCCATTTTAAGGGCATGTGCACTGCAATTGGCTTGCATCAGGGCTATTTTCAATGAAATGGTTAATACTACCGATAAAGTAGATTTTAAAATGATAAATGAAAAAATTTACAGCATAATTTTCAAGGTTTTCATCTTAAATAGCCCTGATGCAAGCCATTTGTAGTCAATGCACGTGCACTTGAACAGGGCTGGTATCGCATAACGCTAATGTTTCATGTTTTGACGGTTTTGCCTGATCTGGGTAATCTGAAGCAGCGTGTTATACTAGTTAGCATTTTTCTACTTTATTTGCAGTAATTACGCTGAAATACTCACAGTCAATATGAATAACGCATGGTTTTAATCGTGAGTAAGAGGGAAATAAGCGTAAAAACTAAAAAAACGTGTTTTTGTACGTTCGTGTGTATAACTCGTGAAATACTCGTCTGAGAACAAAACGGAGGGCATTTTTGGAAATTTCAGGTAACTTCCAGTCCGACCATTATTGTCCCGTTGTAATATTATGATTTTACACACGCGAAAAAGATGGCCGAAACGTGTACATAAACTTTTGGGCCACCCTGTATGTCGTGTCATATTTCTCTTCGTTATATAATACTTTTATTTTCCGTAAAATTATCTATTTTATTTTATATATATACCCTTCACGTAAATTCAGTGTAATTTGTAAGACCGATTATATGCGAGTCAGCCCAATGAAATCTGAAATCTGAAATCTGAAAATTTTGGAAAACTCGCCAAAACAGATTTGATTTCAAACTGTGCGCCAAAAAGTTTCTGGCTAACAAGAAACCATGGATAGGCTAAACGAATGAATGCCGTGCCCACATAGCGGTAATGAGTTTACCACGTTAGTCATCAGACCTGATGTTTGCTAACTTCGGTTTCTGCTAGAATAATAATAATAATAATAACAATAATAATAATAATAATAATAATAATAATAATAATAATAATAATAATAATATTAATAATAATATTAATAATAATAATAATAATAATAATAATAATAATAATAATAATAATAATAATAATAATAATAATAATAATAATAATAATAATAATAATAATAATAATAATAATAATAATAATAATAATAATAATAATAATAATAATAATAATAATAATAATAATAATAATAATAATAATAATAATAATAATAATAATAATAATAATAATAATAATAATAATAATAATAATAATAATAATAATAAAAATAATAATAATAATAATAATCTAAGTCATCATCAAAACTATACTGCAATACTCGTAATTCAAAATTTGTCTGGTTCTACACCATTGCAAAAAAACTGTTTGTCTACTTTTTTGCGAAGTTCTAATTATCTTGTTTTTTTCGCCAGCAGGCGTATGCTGCCTGTCATTAAATCTATATCAAACAACTATTTCCCGGAGAAAGTTTTCGTTTGTTGGAACCATTTAATTACATGCTTGAGCAAAATAATATTCATCAATATCTTGTCATTGATTTTACAACAGAAAACGAGTTGCTCACTGTAAGAGAAAGAGGTTTCATACCATCACATCAGTGTTATGGATATCGAATCAAAAACCGAACGAGTCCCGTTGAAACGAAAGGATAGTGGAAAGGATAGTGAAAAACAGCTTACAGGATCCCCTGTACAAGCTTTGATTGATTATTTAAACGGTGATAATCATGAAAAACCATTGGATTTTGTAATTTTTCTAGCACTTGTTAATAAATTGTATTGAGGATCAATAAAATTTTTTTCATAATTAGTTTGGTATTGATTAATGAAGGATGGGGCCCGCCGCCGCCGCCGCCACAATTGCTTATTTCAGTAATGTAACCTCTGATGAGGGGGACAGAAGTGGGGCCGCGAGCTAGTCTATGTGCAGTGTTCAAAGGGGGAACGGTATATGCTATAACAGGTAAAAGAGGACCCTGCGAGAAATAACAAACGATTGGGCGGTTAAAACTGTAAGTATCCATCGGCCCAGACCGTACTGTACTACTTCGACCCTTATTTGAATTTGAACGACACTTATATGAACGACCGTTATTTGAACATACTTTTATTTGAAGGCAGGGGTGGCCGGTTTTTTTGGCGTTTTTTCAGGGGGGTATACTTTATAAATCGCAAATTACCCCCTCCCCCAAAAAACTGGGTAAGATCTGGATTTGAAGGCTCAAATAAAAATCTGTTCGAATAAGGGTCGTTCAACCAGGGGTAATTCAAATAGGGGTTCGGATCCCAAAAATGCAATCCGAATGAATTTTTGCTCTGGTAAGTTCATGGCGGCCGGCTGGCTCAAATTTCCCTCTTGGAGGAGGCCGGGTAATATATGTACCTCCAACCCCTATCCGCTGTACCGCTCCATCTTAATGATCGGGGCACCACATTCAAAGTCATGTAAATAAAACTAACCAATGTTCGGCGAGCTTTGCTGCAATTTTCTGGCGCCACCAACATCGATGGAATCGTCTTTGCTCATCTTCATTGTGGCCGAATCGGGACGGCAAATACTTCATTTGGCAGGCATTTTTACTCTCAACATGGGATTACAATTTCTGGCTATAATATTTAGATTATTTGTATATTATATTACTTATATTGATTGTCAATTTGTTTTATCTTTTAATTTCAACGTGAAATCAGAATTCAAAAAAAAATCAAAAGTGGCGGGTAGTAAGAATTCTATTTACCCCATCTACCGTAATTTTTGGATTACGGTCAGTCCCAAAAATTTCTGACTCGGCCTATAAGATTGCAGATTGATTCATACTCAAACTCAATTGGTCAAACATATCAGACTAAGCATATTTTCTATTGAACTATTAAATAATAATGTCAAAGTTACTATAAACCAAATATTAGTAAGGACACTTGTTTAAAGTACACACTTAACAGTTGTGTATTGGGCGACCGTTAATTCAGTTTGCATAGTGGAAATCTGTTTCAGAACTGAAAACTGATGAAATTTATTTATAAAGCTTTTCCAGGAATTTTAAATATATGATTCGTCGTACCACGCAGAGTTTTAACTGCTTAAAAATGGTAAAAGGCAAATATAACACGGTTGGGCATGTGGTGGAGGTTGGCATTGAATCGTATTTCAAGGAAAAATACATTATTTAAGTATCCCGACTAATCAGGTTAGCATATACAAGGGTGGCCAAAAGTCTCGAAACACTTTTCGACGGCTAGTTACGAAAAACATTTTCTCTGCGGGATCTTTTTCTTGCGTTGAACCTGGCTCAAAATTAACCGAAAAATCCGATTCAGATGTTAGTTTTACGATACATTGATTACAGATTGTTAAACTCAAGAATAAATTCGTAAAACTGTGAAAAAATGAAATTTTTCGTAAATAATGACACTGATTGTCATTAGGAACAATTTTTCAGTATTAACTAATTAGACAGGTTAGTTCGTCTACAATCAACTGATAAAACACGTATTTAACTTTTATTAAAAGCGAAACGTAGTGAACGGGCCAGGGAAACATGTTGTCAAGAAATTCGCTTAACCTGCTCTAACACGTGTGCCAGTAACTGAAACTCATTGTTTATCATCAGTTTAACTTTTTCAGTTATAAATTACTGGTTTACTTATCATTTTTTGTTTTTAGGCCACCAATTGTAAATGCTATGATAAAAACCATATCACTCGGTTTTGAAACTTTGTTTCACCCTGTGTAATAAATTTTCAATCATCATGTATTGAAATGTGAGTGAAGATTGTAATATTAACCGTTATGTTGTTATAATAAGGGATTCGAGATTTGTAGTAGTAGTTCCGGCGTTTTTTCTTAACAGCCCCGAGCTTTAAGTGAACGGCCCCGCCCCTTTTAATGAACGGCCCCGGGGTTTTTGTGAACGGCCCCGAGGTTTTTGTGAACGGCCCTGGTGTTTCGGTGATGGACCGAGATTTGGTGAACGGCCCGGGGTTTTGAGAAACGGCACAGGAGTTTTCGGAAACGGCCCATGGTTTCCATTATTTACCCGGGGTTCATGTGAACGGCCACTTGGCATTAGGGTGGCACTGAAATATAGGTCACCCAGTATAGTAAATTCTTGTCCACCCTGTAAGAAAACATGGATCAATATGTAACGAAGACCGCCATACACCCTACCTGTTTTTTTTCGTCCTATCTATTCGTTCAGTCTAATTCGATTTATTGCAAAATGGAACCCTACCTGAAGCCCTAATGTGCCAAATATGTACCACTTATGAGTGTTAGCCTTTGAAGCTAGCTACATACATAGCTTCATAGAAAAATTTTCAGCGTGCAGAATGCCAGCTTTACAAACACGCTAGCTTCCATTCACCAGATTTAATACGAAATTGAACCAAAACTTAAGATATCAAGATTCAGTAATCTGTTTGCGCCTTAAGATACGTTCCATGAAATTTTCGAGTATGTCCGGACCACGCTAAAAAATCGATGTTCTTCAAATCAGCTCATAAGTGATCAACTTATACCTCAACATGCCCCAAAAACTTTTGGTATGGTTAATTACGATGAATATTGTTTCCTATGGGAGATGTGTCCTATCAAAATGAGGCAGGTCAGAGAAAAATTGCGTGTTTTTAATGTTTGACTTCTTTGACGCTGTGCCATCGACTGAAGTGAAATACAGCAACAATCTACGACTAAATCTCTTTATCTATGTGTTTATTGTTTGTTCCGTTCCCGTTTTCGGAAATAAATCGTGATATAAAAAAAATGTTGAGGAAAAGCTTGTCAAACGGATCGTGAAAAAGACGGAATTTTTCATTTTGTGAAATTTTATATTTGAAGTGAGGCGGATTACTAAAATTTCGATGTTATTTTAAGTGTCTATGCACACAGGCTTTATATTAATGGCAAAATAGTGGAAATAAATGGGGCAGTGCATCGAAATTCGAAAAAAAACAAGAAAATGAAAAAAATATATATCACCATCTTGTTCGAGCGTTTTTGTTAGTAAAAGTGGAATGAATGGTGTTTTAGAACCTAATATAGGAGTATAATAATACCCTATAACCGTTTTGCTTGAATTCACTTGAAACAGGAAAAATCAGATTTTTTTTGATTTTGTATGAAAAATTGGGTAAGATTCGACACCGCGCATTTTGACGGGCTGCACGATATGGTTTAGCCATGACAGAGATTACAGTATATTCGGAAACCATACCTCATTACGCTTGTTTCAAGCTAAAACAACTTGATTTTGAACTTTTTCTCTTATGTAACAAGTTGTTGAAAAAAATACTTGCTAATATAAGTCAAGTAAATTCGATGTAGGATGACTTTTTACCGGCGAAGAGTTTTCTGTCATTTTTTGCCTTGATTAATCTTAGTTTGTATATAAATAACATCATATTACATCAAATTCCCGTTGTAAATTTAAAAAAAATTATTGACTGAGAAAAACGCTAAATTTCTGTAGTTTATAATCAGTAATCGGGGTTAAATAGTATACCTTTATCAAGAAATCTCACCAGTTTCGAAACAACACCATAATGAAGAAATTTCGTCGTAACGTAATGAGCGCCGCTACGATCACAAATCAGGGGTAACTGACAAAAATCACTATTTGTTGTTTGTAAAAATTGAGAATCGTAAAAAAACATAGATAAATTTAGTTATTTAAAATTAGATTCAGAGGACAGGAGGGAGAGGGCCAGTAAAAACGTTAGTTTCGGAGCATTGGGAAGCGGCTAACCACCAACCCTACAAGCGATATTTTACTCCTACACTTTCTCCTTGCGGCTCTCCTTCGTCACAAACTATTTGGATGATACATGTGCTTGGAAGTTAAGTTGCTATCAAATTATATTCCTAAGTCTATGTATGTGTTTAAATTCTGAAGGGGTGTCTGTTGCAGCATATGTTGAAATTGGGAGATTTTTTGTTACGTTCTGTTTGTTAGAATGCACATTTGCTGATATACAAGTTCATGTCATTTGTCAAATTGGTAATGTCTTTCCGAAACAAATCTATATCTGTTTGGTTTGCAATCGATTCATTTAGTTTTACTTCATCTGCGAGCGAATAAGCATATTTTGCTATATTTAATATAGTGAGGCAGATCGTTCATAAATATAATAAAAAGGAGTGGTGAGAGGACACATCCTTGCGGTACACCAGCCTGTGCGGTTAGTGGTTTAGAAGTTAAATGGTCCACTTTCACTGAATGGGTTTGGTTTAAGAGGAAAAATTAGATCCAGATACTTAAACTGGGCGAATCAATTTTTTTTGGATGATATGGTTAAATGTATCGAATGCTTTCTGAATATCTGCATATATGAACTGTGTCAACGTAATCAAGTATGCGGGTGTAGTCATCCATACAAATTAACCAGTTGGAGTTCAGTTGATCGTTTTGGTCGAAAGCTGTACTGATTACGACAGAAATAGTTGGTGTTTTCTAATACGGATTATACTTTTTTGCTGATTATCTTTCCCATTATTCTTGCAGATGTGCAAGTAAGACTAATTGGGCAATGGTTAGATACATGAATTTTTTTCGTTTTTTAGGTACTGCAACGGTAATATAATGTTTTCAATCTATTTGACAAATTCCAGAATCGAGTGCTTTTTTTAATAGTGGAAAGAGGTAGATCAACGAAAGTTGACACATTTTTCAAAACAGTGTATGACATTTCATCGTGACTGCATGAAATTTTATTTGAAGTTGCAAGAGTCTCTGGTTTAAATGTAATATTTTTGCGAGGCTCATAAATACATGTTTCCCGATGCATGATATTTCGCGTGATACCCCACTATTATACATGCAACCATGACGGGTTGTGCAAATTACAGGGTTGAACCAATAAAATATGTATTGTGTGCGGCGCTGTACAACTTTGTGTCCGTTTTGCTTTTTTATCTCATTGAGTTTGAAAATTTTTCGCAGTCTGTTGACCTTGACACTTTTATTTTCTGTAAAAAAAATTTACATACATTTTTTTAAGTTTTTGTTAAAGTACGACGATTTTATTGGAAAATACATCGAATATAATTCATACTGAAATTAGATTCCGCATATTTTAGTTTTTTTTCATAACGAATCAATCACTTCAATACGAGTTTCAGAGCAATTGTGAAGAATTTCGAAAATGTGCTTTTTGTGGTTTTTGAGTAATTTGACAAATTTACTGGCGGAATAAACTTCACCAGGTGTCACTCACATGCAGTAAATATTTCAATCAGATCGGAGAGTCCTATCGCTCATAATTTTTTTATTGTGCCTGTGATTTTTTTACAAAAAAATGCCTGAAAAATAGTGGACAGGTTTTCCCAATCTGCGAGACACTCAAGAAATCGTTTTCTAAGCGTGAAATTAACTTTTTTTGCAATTTTTCTGTTTTATCCGTTTGGTCCAACTTGCCTTTTTACTGCTGACAGCGTTTTGAGTGGAGAAAAAAAGAAAATTCAAAAACGAAAAACGAAAATTCATCTTTAACATGAAAAAAGCCAGCGATATGTAAAATCGCACGAGAAACTGATGAAAGAAACTATAAGTGGATAAGAAGAGGCTATATCGAGATACCCGCAACAAAAATTATCTTAATCAATGGTTTTGTGTTTCACAATTTTCATGCGTATTTGCTTGCTATGAATATGTTTGAAATTTTAAGGGGATAAAATATAATAGATATTTTTAGAATTTCATTTAAACTCATCAATAAAAAAACATTACTCAATACTTCAAACTTTTCGCATCGGGGGACTTAGCATTTATTTATTACAAACAGCCCGAAAAAAATACATGAAACACTAGTTATAATGTATTTTGAAACGGTTTATAAAAAGAAATACGAGCAAGATGAACTGGTTTGTCGTTCTGATGAAAACACTATAATTCCGCTTTGAAATAACAAAAGCTACCTTCATCAACTCGTTGAGAATTGAACCTAGGATTGATGGTTTATAAGTCTGCCGTTCTGCCACTGAGCTATGCAGACAACGAGCGCGGATATCAAAAGCTGAGTATTAACGGGAGGACTGAGTACGAGCGTCTGTTGTGTGTTCCAACGTGTGATCCAGCCAATGCACCGGACTCGCTGTTTTAGGTTTTAAATGGGATTGCCTGAGAAAATCGACAGTTTGGCGTCGACGAAAAAAAATGTGAGCTGTTAACGGTTTTCGAATCACTATATGGTGGGTATTGATCGACCATAGTATTAGGATCCAAATATGTTTCAATCCTGAGAACGAGGACTTTCAAATTTTGAAAATGAAAATTTCGGAAATTTGAAAAAAGTTTTTTTTTGTCTTTGAACAGCCATATAAAAAAATAGCGAAGACTTAACTTCCTGAAAATTCACAGAGTTGTTCCACGTTTTATTGCGGTCATTTTGAACTCTACAACGCTTATTTTAACTGAATTTTCTTTAGAAATATTTTAGGAATTTTACCGTTTGGTCGCTTATCCAGGATGTTATATTCAAGGAGATTTCCTATCTTAGGTTTAGCTATTCAGAATATGACATATAGCCCACGAGTTAGCCCAATACATTGTCTTCACAACCTACTGGTGCCACCCCCCACATTGTCTTCTTTTAGAATAAAAAAATTTGATTTTCTGAAAATTCGTCAAAATTGAAAATTATCAATTTTCATTTCAATCTATGAAAAAAATTTGTTGAGTTACTGTTTTCTGAAACTTAAACAGCAGTTTTTGCCATGTTTTCAGCTCTATTTTGAGCTATAACAGTAGTAAATTTGATCATTTTTCAACATCTGAAAGTGCAAATGAATGTTGCGGACTCGGGTATATTAGCTGCAAATAATTAATGTCAAACTTCCATATATTTCTCTTATTGAACGATTTATGCACATATATTGTTACACGACTATTCACATTTATTTATTGATGTGCTGGCTACAAATTCAACACAAAAAACCACAATTATGAACTTTTAAATGTGGTATTGAAATGACTTGAAATCCGTTGGTTTGGCCATCGTTATCAGAAAATCGTTACTTTACACTTTTTTTCGATTTTGCTCTTAGGAGCTGTTCATTTGTTAAATTGTTCATATTAAAAGTTTTTTATGTTTATTGCAGTCAATTTGAGCCCTACAATGCATCTTTTAAACAAATTTTGCTATATAAATGTTTTAGAGATTTTACCGTTAGGTCGCCTATCCATGTGGTTATATTCAAGGAGATTTCCTATCTTAGGTTTAGCTATTCAGAATATCACACATAGCCAACGAGTTAGCCCAATACTGGTCTTCACAACCTACTGGTGCCACCCCCCCCCCCCCACACATTGTCTTCTTTTAGAATAAAAAATTTGATTTTCTGAAAATTCGTTAAAATTTAGATTTATCATTTCTTTCCAATTATGAAAAAATTTATGGCGAGTTATTGTTTTCTAAAACCTAAGCAGCACTTTTTTTGTCATTTTTTCAGCTTCTTTTTTAGCTATAACAGTGGTTGATTTGATCAATTTTAAACATTTTAAAGCGCAAATGAATGTTGCGGACTCGGGTTAACTAAAAAAAGTGTGAAATAATGAATTTTTGTTAACGATGGTCTTAAGGTTTCGGAAGACTATAACTAACGGTAATTTTTTCGTGATTCAAAATGAAAAAATATGAATCTCACTGTTGACGAATTTTCAGAAAATCTAATTTTTCATTGTAAATGAAGACGATGTGGTGGGGGTGGCACCAGTAGGTTGTGAAGACAATGTATTGGGCTAACTCATGGGCTATATGTCATATTCTGAATAGCTAAACCTACGATAGGAAATCTCCTTGAATATAACTCCATGGATAGGCGACCAAACGGTAAAATCTCTAAAATATTTACATATATAGCAAAATTTGTTCAAAAGATGCATTGTAGGGCTCAAAATGACCGCAATAAACATATAAAACTTGTAATATGAGCAGGGCTGGGGGACTTAATTAAAAGTACCAGGGCTAAAAGTCCCGGGAATTAAGTACCTCATTAAGTGGCACTTGAAAAAACGGGACATTTTTTAAGTGACACTTATTGTTTGTAAAATTTTTCTTTTAGTACCAGAATTTATTTTGTAACTATGTAAAATACTATGGATTTCTTAGTGATAAATTGACAGAATCCAAAATTCTTTACTTTTAGCCAATTTTAGACGACCTATGACCTTAGCCGTAGAGAAATTAATAAGCACGAAAATAATTTCTTGGTACTAAATTCAAATTCTGGAATTCAGTGCCACTTAATTTTCAGGCGACAAATTCAAAAGTGGCACTTTTAAAATGGAGAAAAAAATTAAGTGGCACCTAAAAAGTGCTTTTAAATTAAGTCCCCCAGCCCTGAATATGAGCAATTTAACAATAGGACAACTCTTAAGAGCAAAATCGAAAAAAAAGTGTAAAATAACGATTTTCTGATAACGATGGGCATACGGGTTTCAAGTCATTTCAATACCACATTTAAAAGTTCGAAAATTGTGGTTTATTGTGTTGAATTTGTAGCCAGCACATCAATAAATAAATTTGAATAATCGTGTAACAATATATGTGTATAAATCGTTCAATAAGAGAAATATATGGAAGTTTGACATTAATTATTTGCAGCTAATATACCCGAGTCCGCAACATTCATTTGCACTTTCAGATGTTGAAAATAGTCAATTTAACCACTGTTATAGCTAAAAATGAAGCTGATAATATAACAAAAAATGCTGTTTAGGTTTCAAAAGACCATAACTCTCCATAAATTGTTTCTTCCATGAATGGAAAAGAAAAATGAAAAATCTCAATTTTGACGATTTATCAGAAAATTGAAAAATGTTGAAAAATGAATAAATTTACTACTGTTATAGCTCAAAATGAAGCTGAAAACATGGCAAAAAATGCTGTTCAGGTTTCAGAATAACATAACTCATAATATTTGTTTTTCTTAGTTTGAAATGAAAAATGATAAATTCCAATTTTGACAAATTTTTTGAAAATCAATTTTTTTTCCTTCTAAAAGAAGACGATGGGGGGGGTGGCACCAGTAGGTTGTGAAGACAATGTATTGGGCTAACTCGTGGGCTATATGTCATATTCTGAATAGCTAAACCTATGATAGGAAATCTCCTTGAATATAACCACCTGGATAGGCCACCAAACGGTAAACTTCCTAAAATGTTTCTAAAGAAAATTTTTCCTAATTCTTATTGCTCGATATTTGAAGACTTAAATGTCTCACTCAATGGAACACTAGTCGAAAACACCCAGCGTGATTTCGCGATTAGAGCGTACGCTCAAAATTTATTGCTTACAACTGAAGCTGACAGACGCACTTGGCTGGAA
Source organism: Daptonema setosum (assembly GCA_964036265.1). NCBI lineage: Eukaryota > Metazoa > Nematoda > Chromadorea > Monhysterida > Xyalidae > Daptonema > Daptonema setosum. The sequence continues at coordinate 30,222,766 of OZ038446.1, read as the reverse complement.
TCTGGCATGTTAGGACTAGATACATTTACGGCAGAAAAGTATCTAGTATTCACGGGTAGTGCTGTATTACAAAGCCCTGGCAAACTAAGAAGATCATTGCTCAGGGGTAAAGAAAACTACAAAATTTACGGTAAGCTAAAAAGTGATATTCTCTCATGTAATCAACCTTTACCTGATAACGTCACGGTGAACATAAAGTTGTTTCCAGCTAAGTCTGAAGCTTGTCTTATGCAGAATGAACTGACTGACCCAAATTGAAACAACATCGTTTATCGATTACTGATTGTGCCTTGTATGTACAGAGAATCACGACAAATAGTATTGTTAATGTTGATCGATCGTTTGACTACACCAGCTGGCGAGTTTTGGCTTACACCCATCAGCTCAATCAATCACATTTCAAGAAAGATATTGCGATAGGCGAAACATTGCCACAAAAAGCGATTGTCGGCATGTTGACTGAAAACGCTTATAATGGAGATTATACAGAATCTAAATTGGCATTTATGCCGTTCGGTGCAGTCAACGTGCTCATGAAATGTAACAACAAACATTTGCCTTTTATTAATGGTTATGTAAACAATTGGGATGAAGATCTTTTCTGTCAAGCGTATGTGGGATTGGCTACTGAATTGGGAGCCATCGATCACCCCATACAATATATGCACTTTGATAATGGTTATTGCTTATTTGCTTTTGATTTAAAACGCCTTGCCTGAGAAAACCTACAGGTTGTATGGGAAGTGTGGCCCCTCTTAGGAAAATCGAGTTATATAGCGTTTTGGAACCTACCAGGGTAGTGTATCATTACCCTATAACCGTTTGGTTCAAAGTTGCTCAAAACCGGAAATATCCGGATTTTTCGATTTTGGCTGGTGAGCACGCGTCAACATGCGATCTGGACACTTCAAACGGCGGCCGTCAGCGATAGGAACCTCCAATCATTAAATGGGTCAAAGATTGTGAAAGTAGACTCAATTCCGCGTGTTTTGACCACTATCTGACCACAGTTGATCAAATATTTAATATAGAAATCTACCCTGGAAAAATTTTAAAATTAACTTTTTTTGAAAAAATTGCCGAGATAAATGTCAAAATAAAAAAAATTGCCAGATCTAGACAAACCGAGTGTGAGGGATGATGCCCCTATAGTAGACCTTCAAAAAGGTCATGTGCTACCCCCCCCCCCCCCCACATGGCCCTATTTTTTCGAGCTACGGGCCATTTTTTGCTAAAAATCGCTAAATTTGTGGATTTTCTCCAAATTTCCAAACATGGTTGGCTGTTAATCGGTAATTTATTCATGATAATAGGTTCCCCTGATAGGAAAAGTAATGATGGAATACTTTAAGATGCTTTAGTTGGCGTTTGAAATAAGAAAAATAGGGCTAAAAAGCAGAAAATGACTGAAAATCGACGAAAATTCGAAAATTCAATGTTTGCTGGAAATATCGAAGTTTTTACGTTGTAAGTAAGCAAAAACAAATGGAAACGGGTGTATAGTGCAATACGCAGTATTTTAATTGAAATGTATTGCTTATCGAACAAGATGTAACTGCATAGTACTGGTATTCACGGTTTTGAACAGCCGTTTTCATCGAATTTCGACTGAAACTGAGGAATGACGGCTGTTGTTAAATAATGGGTAGAAAAATACTTTCGTTCCTACTCAGTCGTTTTAATATATTTGAAATGAGTTTGTTAGATACACTTTTACAGAATTTTTACGTACGTATGTACAATACTTGGAGAAATTGATGATGTTTTTGACGGTGCGATTCGAGTATTTTATTGAATATCGGAATACTGTTGATAGATGTTTCGTTGTACTTCCAAGTCATTTCACTTAGCTAATGAATTAACACACCTGGTCATTAATCTCCCCCGTTCATTCACTCACACACTCACTCACTCACTCACTCACTCACTCACTCACTCACTCACTCACTCACTCACTCACTCACTCACTCACTCACTCACTCACTCACTCACTCACTCACTCACTCACTCACTCACTCACTCACTCACTCACTCGCTCACTCACTCACTCACTCACTCACTCACTCACTCACTCACTGAAACAGTAAACCAGAAAACGTAGAATTTTTGGTGCAATGCACCATCCATTTTTGGGTTTTCAAGATAACACGTCTTTAATACAACGTAGGAATACTGAAAACAGCAATTTTGGTGCTAGTGTACGTGTCATACTTTTCAGACTTTCAAATCTTGTATCTGAACCGGAACCATAATGATGAATATGTGAAATTTTCGGCTCCGTTTAAAATCCGTTTTCGGTCTTTCAAGTCTCGCCTCCATGATAGTCTAAAATACAAAGTATTAGAGCTGGAAACGTCATCTTTCCGGCGCTACGTGCCATCTACTTTGGCTATCTACATTGGACCACATCATGTTGCGAAAAGTACGAAAATGAGGGGGTTCGGAAATTTTGGCCTTAAAATTTATTCAGGAAAACTTTTCCAAAACTTTAAACGTCGAATAAAATTTTTCAAAAATTGTCTACATACTGGCGCAAAAAATTTTCAAATTGGTCGATTCTATCAAAAATCAAAGGACATTCTCATTGAAACGTTTAAGAGTGACACCCTGTACTTACTGTAAACTGGTTTTCACCAGTTTCGTTGTAGGTTAAGTATCGGTTATACTTTGGTATGGAACCCATTCATCGGTTCACTAACTCACTCACTCACTAGCCCGTTTATTTACTCAGTAACCCACTTACTATCTCACTCACACTCACTCACTCACTCACTCACTCACTCACTCACTCACTCACTCACTCACTCACTCACTCACTCACTTTGGTATGGTACCCATTCATCGGTTCACTAACTCACTCACTCACTAGCTCGTTTATTTACTTTGTAACTCACTCACTCACTCACTCACTCACTCACTCACTCACTCACTGATGAGTCCAGGCTCCGTTAGGTTGGCGTCGGATGATATGAACGAAACGCCATAGGAAAGTTTTTGATTTTTTTGTCTACATTTTTTTTGCTAAGTTAGCAAGATAAAAATAATTTCACGGTTCTTATTTGTTGCAATATATTTATATGTTCATCTTATTACAATTTTCGATATCTTTACTTACTTACTGTAAACTGGTTGTTTTAGGTTAAGTATCGGTTATATTAAAATCTTCTTCGTACTTAAGAGTCGAACTAACCAGAGTCGGAAGTGCTAACCACTATGCTAAACTTGCGATAAGTAGTCATGCGCCTTTATAACACAGTTGACCGCAATATTACACATTTGACTGCTGGTTGACGTTCCATGTTTGTTAGCTTTGGAACTCCTATGAAGGTGCAAAACCAAAAGTTTCCTCAACTTATTTGACGAACTGTGAGAGATATAGGAAATTGCTGTAAAATGGTTAATTTCAAAAGATTCTCCATATAAAAGACTACTAATTTATGCCGATAGGAGCTTCTAGATTTACCCGCACAAATTTATAGGTGCTTAGAAACGATTGAGAATCTCGTCGCCTTGTACAGGGGTCATATGAACCTATCATAATACGTTACAATGACCCTAAAGTTGCTCTTACAAATGTGGTCCGCCTGCACGCTTACAAGTTTCAACATGAGTGAGTGATGAGTCATACACTTTGTGATGACTTGTACACTTACGTGTGTGATATTTGACTTACATAGGTTGAATTACGTGAATATTAAGGAAGATTACTAAGATTATTGCGTTATCTCACATAGTTCACACAGTGGTAAACTGTTCTAACCCAAGAACAATTAAAAAAACATTGATTTTTATCATGTGAAACATTATATAACTGTAATTTTTAGTTAAAATACCTAATTTATTTTGTGCTAATTTTAAATTAATTGGTTATTTCTAAATATTACAGAGTGTAAATCATGAAACACTTGTGACTTGAACTAAGTATATATAATGGTTACATAGTTTTGATATAATTCAGGTTGTTCACCGCGTAAATTACTTTATTAGCTTGAAATTCGGTCAACAATTACGGTTTCCAACACGTAAAATAAAAAGCTCTTGCACAAATCATTTTTTCATTTCATTTCATTTCATTAGGGCCAGGCCCAGGACATACAAAAGCATAAGTACACATGACAAAAATATATTGTATGACCATAGATCTGCAAAAAAATTAATAACATAATAAATCAAGAATTTTGGTAATATGAGATTTTTCAGGAATATTATGACGGTGGAGTTGTGATATTATATCATGGAAAATATTTGTTTTGTTTAGGAATTTTTTTAAACCGGTTTTACTGAGTGATAGACAAGAGTTTGGTAATAAATTATATGCGATAGCTGTTACAATGAACGGTGAACGAGCTAGATTAATGCGTTTATATGTAGGAATAAAGACAGAATATGGATTATTATTCCTATTACTAAGACGATATCCAGTGTCACAAACGAGTGAGAAGATGCCAGGCGGGAAATACCGGTAGTTGCGAATATAACTGTTTAACAAACACAATCTGCGGGTGAATACCGTTTGATACAACGGAACGAGACCCAATGGAGTGAACAGATCAGTGTATGGGGTAGAATAGCCAAAGTTTCCGGTGACCAATTTACATACATATTTTTTAGTCCTCTCTAAAAACATACGATCAGAAATATTTGTAGGGTACGAAGATTCACAAGAGTACAATAAAGACACCCTGAAAAGGGATTTGTAAATATTAATAAGCTGACGTGGAGATACGGATAGACGTAAACAACGGTAGATAAAACCAAAATTACGTTTAACACGCGATGCAACAATATGTGTGTTATAAGAATAGTTGAGTTGAGAGTCCAAATAAACACCTAAATATTTAACATTTTCACTTAGAGATAATTTGCGACCAGCTGGAGAAATATCAGGAGTAACATGATGCTTGACACCATTACGGTAGAAAATTTGAAATTTGGTTTTTGTAGGGTTAATGGAAAGTAATTTATTATTGTGAATATGTGAGGTGATGGCATCGAGGTCATCATGGACTGCGGACATGCTATCATCATCGAGACCATGTAAATATACTATATCATCAGCATATAATAATAAAGACGAGTTAGGACTGAGTTTAATGTTACCAACACTATTTATAAAAGCTGCAAACAACGTGGGATCAAGTACGGAACCTTGAGGGATACCACAGGGAATTTAATATACATCAGAAATACACCCAATACATCGAACAACAAGAGAACGATTAGACAAATAGGATGTTAAAATAGAAAGAAGATGACCTGGTAGATTATATTGTGTATTAAGGATTGGTAGTAACAGATCATGACTAACAGTGTCAAACGTACGAGTAATGTCAATATATATACCACAAACAGTAGGATATTTTTCAAAAGACGAGTTAATGTAATGGTTAATAAAATACAGGGCATCAGCAGTACTGTTTTATGAATCCATCGTTTACCGGTTTATGTATGCAACGCTGTATACCTCCATCAGGCACCTTCGTATTTCCTACCTCACGCGGGCCTTCTTGCAATATCTCACGTATCTTGATCACAACATCACCATCGTCGTAATCAACTTCAGCTGACCCAGTCAGCATCTGTCTCATCATATCATAGGACACACCTCCTTGTATTCCCTTGAATTTCACATCTTGCCATCCGTTTTTCAACAGCAATTGCATATGATTTGGAACCGATGGAACAGAAACGAGTGATTCGGCGATGCGGGTACTCATCTTTCAGTTCACCAATTACAGGTGTCTTAGGGGAAAGTATAAGTTCCGGTGCATCAGATTTCTGTAGATAGATTATACTGTCAGTATCGTGATACACCGTGTTTGGACCAGCTTGAGGTAGATATTTCAACAGTTCCAAATGAGCCCATGAAGTAACAAAAGCACCAAGAACAAGGTTATTAAAGGCAGTAGGTTTATCAGTTTTAACTTTAACTATGACTTTGTTGCCAGGCAATATTTTCATACTCTCAAGATTTCCTTTCTTGAAATAATCAATAGTTTTAGCAGAATTGTCAATAATTTTAGTATCACTCGATGGGTTCTCGCAATGTTTTCCCCACGTTGCGTTCATCAATGTTTTCATAACTGCGCGCAACGCCTTGTTGACTCGCACGTTGGCTGGATTGATTGTGATACCATTATCGTTCTTCAATCGTTTGACGTAATCAATTTGATCGCGCTCAGTTGTGCAGGATTCGGGCCATCCGGAACTCTCGATTTGCAACCAAGAACTGTTTCCGATGAGAAACATTCAGCTGTGTAATCTTGATACTTCGTTTAATAGTTTTGTTTAACCGTCATAACCTGAGCTCCGTACTCAACATGTTGTCTGACCTGCTGTTAGACCGATGACTTTTGTCATCACCCTCAGACCGATGACCTTGTCATCAAACCTTAACATGTCTTTCAAACCGTTATCTCAAAACAAATTATTGTTGCTAAAAAGTTGTTCCGCCATTCTTCATTTCACTATCTTCTTCGTTACAATCCCGGGTGGTTTATTTTTCTGCTCCTATTGCTAAAATCTATACTCTATTCACTTTTTCTCCTTCTAATGGCAGGAACTTTGAAACAAATTAAATATCACGGTTATCCTCACATTACGAATACCGAGATTACACGTACATGAAACACTTGCAACAACAAAATTTGTATCACATGTTCACACAACATTGCGGTTAAGGTGTTCACACAACCTACTCTGCATTCACGAACAACTGGTGCATAGCTCAAAACTGCAACGTTACTTGTAAAACAACAAATGTTATTTATCAAATCAAGTGCAAAAAATGTAACCTGGTTTACGTTGGTGAAACAACACAAGAGGTTCGACAACGATTTCTCCAGCATAAACGTGACGTACGGTTCAACACAAAAAGCACTTACCTTGTAAGCCATTTCAACAAGAAAATCATACACACGATGACATGACTATTGGTGTACTAGAATGCATCGATAACAAATAAAACAATGTTTTGCTTGAACGAGAATTATATTGGATTAAAAAATTAATAAATTAATAGTGACAGGAAATTTCATGACATTTATCTGGCTTTGAAAGGTAGTTCTAACAAATCTTTACGTTATGCTAATTCTAGACTCACATCCAACAAACAAGACCACGAATATTTTGGCGTTTAGTAAAAATTCTAGAAAAATGACTGTGTTTTGTAATTTCACGTCGCAACTGTGCTAATTTTCATGATCGATTCATTGATGTACATCATAATCATGTCATTACTGGGGACTTCAGTATTATCAACGATAACAAAATTATTTCCGATATGATATCAAGAGGAACTAATTATAGAAAAAATAAAAGCTTTATCTCAAATATTAAACTCAAAAAAGTTTTAATCTCTGGTAAAGAATTCGCTCTAAATACTTGCACTATTCGAGACCAGACTTTAAAAGAAATTAGATCTAACCTTTACACACATCAGAAAACGAATACCGGTTACTTACGCTAGATATACAATTCTTATAACAGTGATTTAGTAAATGAACTAATCTGTGTTCCAATTGATAAAGCTCCTAATCATTTTGCGTTCATTTGCACTCTTAACCGAGTTTGTTCTTTTTTTACTGAGTGTTTGCAGAATTTTAACAAACTGTCGGTACTGATTGTCCTTGAGTATGAGTTTGTGATTTTCAACTGACACTTAGTGGATTTCCAACAAACTCCAATACAATCGAGTTTGTTGAATTTCACTAACTACTTTGCTGTTCTAATAAATCACAAACTATGTTTGTTAAAATTTTTGCCGTTCCAGTTGCAAATTTCGGTTTGCTTTTAATTCACTCACATCACAACGCTCGGGATACTAAGTGAAATTTTTATTATTGAACATATCAACATTATTATACAACGATCGTTCAGATAATTAATCAGCAGAATCAAAAGGCATAAAAATTGAGCTAAAATGTGATAAAATATTTGTTTGGGCAGATCAACAGTCGCAGCGCAGGTAAAAAAAGAGAGAGTACCAAAATTTGTACACTTATTATCGTTTCAGAGTAAATACCACGGGTCGCAAAAATAACAGAATCACAAGATAAACGTTGATTTCACTATAGCGTACAATAACTTTGGTTAAGCGCCACTTGAGTCACAGCCATTTAAAGCTATTCCCGGTTGTATTTGATAAAGTATGTAGGTATTTAACCTTCAGAAATATTCAAGCTTTTCATCGCTTTCCTAAACTACACTAATGCAAACTACGTTACTAGCGGCACGAATTGAAATTTGGGCTCTTAATCAATGGTAATTGATACAACAAAACTGTGTCCGACTGATTTCATCAGGTTCAGGTAATCAGGCTGAACACAAAAAAAAGTAACCAGTAACAGAAAAACAGAACCCTGATAATAGCAATAGTAATTTTCTAAGAATATCATAGACATTGTGAGCAAAAACTCAGTGTTCGATTTCATTTCTTTGGCGTATGGAATCTGAATACTCTACATTCTACCTTATTTTGTGCCTAGAGTCCAACTGAGTATACACATAAATAATCACCAAACGAGAAATGGAACAATGAGTCAAAAACATAGACAAAAAATTTCACATATAACACTAAATACGTAACAAAGTGCTTGAAACCAGTTACATACACAGGGTGGCCCAAAAGTTTACGTACACTTTCGGCTGTCTTTTTCGGGTGTGTAAATCAGTAAATTAAAACAGGACATTGATGGTTGGACTGTAAATTACCTGTACCTTTAAAAAATGCCCTCCGTTTTGTTCTGATATCACAGTCAATATCAATAACACACGATTTAAATCGTGAGTAAAAGGTAAACAAAGGTAGAAAAGTTTTAAAACGTGTTTTTGTACGTTCGTGTGTATAACTCGTGAAATACTCATCTAAGAACAAAACAACAGGCATTTTCGGAAAGTTCAGGTAATTTCCAGTACGACCGCAGCTGACCCGTTATAATTTTATAATTTTACACACGCAAAAAAGATGGCCAAAAAATGTACATAAAATTTTGGGCCACCCTGTATGCAAGTTCAATAAAATTCAACTTTCATTAAAACTTCATAATACTAAAATCAGGATGAAATAGTTCCAAATTGGTTCCGGTTATGGAAATATATACTGTCTGAAATGATATTATTCTGCTTTGAAAGCGCGCTAAAACCTTATTTGAATTCAAATTGCACGCCAAAACGTTTTTGGCTCACAAGAAACCCTAGACAGGCTATATCCGGCAAGCAGTATTATAAAATCAGAGAAAGATCATGAAATAGACAACTATAAATTAGCATTAAGGTGTGGTAAATCAAATGAACGATGCATAAATGACATTAATGAGGGTAAAATAACTTTTGTAGAGGCCGTCCGAGCAGCCTGTTCATGCCATATATTGTATTCTAGTAGTGTACTGGCTCCTATGCACGCGAGAAATAATGTTTCAGGGACGCCGGGTGCGTTTCTGCTTGCACATAAACAGACGGCTCGGATAAACTACAGTATGCCATTTAACACCGGTCACCTTATTCTTTTCACCGGGAATTATGTGATCCGTGGCGGCACCAACTTCTTGTAATCGACAACGGTGGATGTGAATTTTTCCGGCTATCGCGACCCGTCGACCCGTCGACCCAGAATTTTGATATTGTTTGTACGGCTTCGGCTTAGTTCCTAGCACCGACTTAAGTTTACAAAAGTTATTCTGGAGCACTATACTAACAGTTTGGCAGGTGTGAGCATCAAAATTAGGTTTCTGTGTAGGCTTAGGCTTAGGCTTAGGTTTTTGTATGGGCTCGGGCGCGCAGAAACCTAATTTTGATGCTCATGCCTAGCCTTCTAAACCTATCCAGCTATGTAGGCAGCCTAAAAACCTCCAAATGGCCGGTCGACCGATCTCGGTCGACGGGTCGACCGGTCGACGGGTCGCGATTACCGAATTTTTCCAAGAATTATTGCTGAAAAGAGAGATTTTTGTAAGTTATCGACTGTTTTCCACGGATCAGATGTCCGCTAATCCAAATGTATGATTGTACAGGGTGGCTGTAAAGTAACGACGCGTTTTCCGGCCGTCTATTTCTCAGAACTATTGTACTGCATGATTAACTTTTACATGCCAATTATATGTATTCATACCTGAAATTTCAGATTATGAGGTTCATTTTAGTGTAGGACTGCTCAAATTATTTTTTTCCCGAAAATTGACGGAAATATCGTTATTTTTCAATAAAACTGACCGAAATTCCATGAAAACTGACCATACGAATTAAGTATCAATTGGTTTCAACCAGTTTTCATAACGATATAAACAAATGGTAAGTTGAGTTTTGTGATAAAGAAATAAAGAATTCATGAAAGAATTAGAGTTCATAGTACTTCACTACCAAAAAGTCTCAATAAATGAAGAAAAAATGCGAAATTCGATAAAATTCCAAAATTTCTAAAATCGAAGATTTAGGTCCTATGTAGGAATTTCATACTTCCATAACTCCTATAACACAAATCTGGTGTCATAAGACACCATTAAGAGTCATAAAAGCATGATAATTGGTGAAAAAGGCAGAAATAAGGTTCTGATGTAAAAAAGTGACATGTGAAAGCTGGCTTAATTTTTACCATTAGATAATACAAATAGTGTTATTTGGCGGTGAGATTTTTCAAAAATTATTTTTAAAATAGTGTGTAAACTTTTAGAATCCTATAAAGCTTTTATTTTGGAAAAAATTCCGTCTAGGACCGAAGAAGTAAAAAATATTGCTTTTTGACAGAAATTCCACAAAAGGCCTACAAATACATTATAATACGTCAAATCTGACCACATAGTTCGATTTTTCAGGTGTTTTTACGCAAATTTGACTATAAAGACACTGATCACACGATATAATTTTTTTGAGAAATGGGCGGCCGGAAAACGCATCGTTACTTTACAGCCACCCTGTATATATAAATATATTCGATGTATAACTTTTGTAAATTAAAAATGAACATGATTAAACTAAAAAACAGTCTAAAAACAAAGAATAATTACCAAGAAACTGACCTGACGGTGAAATTGACGTTGTTCGTCAAAATGCCGTGCTTAGACATTCATCTGATCACTGAAAAAATACGGTTTGTTTTAAAACTATTAAATGTGAGATAAAAAGTGAAAGTAGCTTGATGAATTCTGATTTAAAAATACACATACAAATACACAAAGTAATCATATGACGGTATGTAATGTTTCATCTGTCAATTACTGAGACTTTGTACCAAACCACTAACCTTTTTGTGAAATTTCACAAAATGGTTAGTAGTGCCCGATTTTCAGGAAGAAAATACACGTATAGACAACAAACTGTTTGTGAAAGCTAAAATCACAAACAAAGTTAGTTGAAAAAACAACAAACTCGGTTAAGAGTGTGAAAGACATTCTACTTATGATCTGTAAGAAACTTGGTTTAACTGACTTGAATGCCCTACCTACTACTGGTTTTTACATACATAATAATCAAACAATTGAAACAGTCATTGTCAATCATAAACGTTTGTTGCATGTAAGTTTAGTGTTGAATACAATAATATTGATCCAAAACTTCCAATACTCTACGGTATTCCTAAATTCCATAAAAATCCAGTTAAGTTTCGATTTATAGCAGGTGCCGCTAATGCCACAACAACTCCGTGGCTACAATTTTACACAACATCTCACATAGTCTACGAAACCGTCTTAAAAAACTATTGCAAAGTGGCTGAACAACGTGGTGGATATAAACATTTTCGGTAAATAGTAGTATTTATTTACTCACACAACTGCATACGGTTCGGTCTTATGGTTATGGTACTGCATATGATTTCAGTACTCTATATACAATGCTGCATCATTAGGTTATTTTACAAAAACTTTCAGACATCACTAAAATACTTTTCACACACAGTAAGAGAAAATTTATTGTCTCTAGATAAAAAAAATCTGTATACGGAAAATCTGCTTATTATTCGGTCAGTTAACCATTCGGTGAGCTGATTTTCGGTGGGTTATCATTCGGTGACTAAAACTCGGTGAGGTGAAATTCGGTGACATGATTTTCGGTGAGCTGAACGGTATCCATTCAAATATCCTAATCAATAATAACCAATGGACGTCTTTCACTCATGAAATGACTAACAGTTGAATCCATGCTGTGGTAACAGAATCTTATATCAAGTTTTTGCTATTTTGCTTTTTACCAAAAATTTTATATTAACATACAGCATCTGATAGATACGGCTTATCCTGCTTGTTTAAAGATTACATCTGATAAGGGAACTGTTGGTTGTATCAATTATTCACATTTTAGTATCAATTTCGACCGCAATAAAACTACACTGTATAACAAAACCGATGTTTTCCCTTTAAAAGTTATACGTTCTTTTCATGGTCACAGCTGCGTGCCGAAAAATATTATCATTGGAGTTATTATCGGAAACTTAGTTCCATTTTACTAGAATTCATGTTAAACTTGAAGACCTTATTGATTGTGTAATCACCTATTTCCGGCAACTTATCACTGTGTCTCATTCGATTATTAACGTTAATGGGAGCCTAAAAAGTTTCATAAATCCCATTCAAATCTGCTCATGAAATTCGGTTTATATACGAAAAAATACATTCGTAATCAGTTCACACGGTCTATCAAACGTCAATTGACTTACTGAACAAATTAATCAATTTGTATTTGTTACGCAAATAAACTCATTTTGTTCATGTGTGCTCATTATTGATTAAAACCCTGTGTCACTACTATTTGTGTGCTTTGCATTGCGTTTGTTTGTGCTGTTGACCGTTTGAATCATGCTTTGTAGAATAAATTTAACAATGCTCTCATAATATTTGTTTTTCATTTAGGTTTTTAATACCGATTATATTTTTTTATGAGTCAGTTAGCACGGAGCTTATCCCTGATGAGTCCAGGCTCCGTTAGGTTGGCGTCGGATGATATGGACGAAACGCCATAAGAAAAATTTAGATTTTTTTTGTTTTCGAAATTAATTATCTAAATGAGTTAGCAAGATAAAAATAATTTTACGGTTCCAAATTTTTGAATTATATTTTTATGTTCATCTTATGTTAATAACCTGTCTCATCATGAAGATAAACATGATTTCAGGGTATGTTATTTTCTTTTCAACGAACTCTTTTTTGTGAAACATTGAGAATATGGTGCCGTAACACACTTCCGCTCTTTTTGAAATCGGCTTCATCTTTATGGTCGTCTGTAGGCTTCTGAAAAATAATCAATGCAGTGATTAATCAACAAAACAAATAGAAACACCAACCGTGATTTGAAGGTTGACTCTCATACGTATGATGTGCTTTAGGAAGTTTTTGCTCCAGTGAGATAGAGCAACCAACCTTTTGACAACCATTGTAAAATATGAGCATAACTCCGACTCCACATTGTGCGCGGTCCGACATAAATTTGTGTATGTTCAAGTGTGGGTTATTAAAGATAAAAATATAGTTGAAGAATATGTAATTATACGTCTTGTTGTCTTGTCTACCCATAAATAGATAACATTGAAATAGATTTTTGCTTTAAAATACGTTTATAGGCAATTGCTTTAGATTTATGAGTCGCTGTCACTTAAAACCGCTTCCGCGAGCCCGATTTCCGATTTTTTTCAAATTCACGGCTTCAACTTAAAAACGACTCTATACAATATGTGCACAATTTTCTGAAAATATACGGGTTTGTATTCTATTACTCACATCGCCTTCGTTGATATACAGTGTCGAATATTCCGGTTCCCAATACCAGTTCATCAACTTGAACAGGCGTGAGTGAGTGAGTGAGTGAGTGAGTGAGTGAGTGAGTGAGTGAGTGAGTGAGTGAGTGAGTGAGTGAGTGATTGAGTGGCAAAATTACAAACCCCAGTAATTTTTCTAGAATTTTTACTAAACGCCAAATTTTTTTGTCACCAAAAATATATTCCATATCAAGTTTTACTGTCCGTTAACCCCCGATTACCTATCGTAAGGCTGGCTTGTCCGAGCGGGAGCGAGGACAAGCGCGTTAGGCCCGCGCAGCGGTGGTATTTTAGTGGTCACCCACCTCATAAAATTTTGTGTATGGGAAAAATTCTGGGAAAATTACTGGGTTTTGGAAATATGCGAGTGAGTGAGTGAGTGAGTGATTGAGTGAGTGAGTGAGTGCCTGAGTGAATGAGCGAGTGAGTGCGCGAGTGAGTGAGTGAGTGAGTGAGTGAGTGAGTGAGTGAGTGAGTGAGTGAGTGAGTGAGTGAGTGAGTGAGTGAGTGAGCGAGTGAGTGAGTGAGTGAGTGAGTGAGTGAGTGAGTGAGTGAGTGAGTGAGTGAGTGAGTGAGTGAGTGAGTGAGTGAGTGGCAAAATTACAAACCCCAGTAATAATTGTGATATTGAAATTAACTGAGTTTTTATGTGGGTCTTTCTGATAACACATGGCACTTTTTTCTATTTCCAAGAGTAAATCATACAGAGAGGGGGAAATTACAAAATCTTACTTTATCTCAGGAGCAAAACTGATAATTTTGTATCTTCAAAGAGGGGCATTCCACCTTCCCCTCTTCACAACATCACGTAAACAACCATCGCAAATCAGGAAAATTCGTCCATGAAAATAATGATGTTAACCAAAACTATATACAGTTAAAGTACCAACTACAGTATGTCTGAATGGGTGATTTCCACAAATTATGAAGGAATTGGTTTTATATATACTCTTGTATGATTTAAAATTAAAATTCACTCTCAATAAACCGGATGACCTGATATTTCATCTGATCCGGATGACCTGATATTTCACAATTAGTGAAAAATTATAGCGTACTATAGTCGAAAGTTGGGTTTACGTTTACTGCGACATATTATACAATAATACTACTTTGTCTTGATTACTATAAACAGTATTAAATAAGGAGTCTTGCTTGTAATACTTTACAATTACATAACCGAATCAAGCCAAACTCTCACCTTCGGTCATAAGTTCTTTCATATAATAACGCTTCCAATATATGATAACGTTGAACACAAACGGCCAACGGCCAACACTGAACACACAAAAACTCGAGAGAATGCAAGACTGACTCAAAATGTAAATATAAGTTGATATATAAGTGCACAAGATGACCCAAGTATGTGTCACTTGTGCATCAAAGCGGTCAACGCTCAAAACAATCGCCTAGGTCACAACACTAGCCGTATAACGCACCCTCACTACAATGCAGTAGCGAACAGTAGCGGTTAAATATGGAAATAACATAATGTTGTATAATATTACTACGATGACCACTTAGAATGAAACCTTGGGTCGAGACAACTCCGACTATGGTATTGAGACCAATAGTCGTCTTCTCCCTCCGACCGAAAACATAACAAAGAACAACATGGATAACAGATGATAAGTAAATAATTAAGATGAATAACGAATTAATAAGGATAAGATCAAATAATCAAGCAATGCAAAGAATAGGTTAAAATCATAATAAGTTAAAATCACAATCACTGTTTTTATCCATAAAGCACTCTGAAAGCTGCAAAAGAAAGTTAACAAGTTATGAGTGAGCTATCTAAGATTTACGATACACTATCTGGGATAATAAACTAGTCTGCCAGTGATGACGACGCCAATTCCTGCCAACGCCTGACCACGACACGAGAACGCATACGCCTACGACCACGGTGCGACGACGCAAGAACTCGAACACATGACGGCACGACTCGAACACATGACGGCACGACCAATGAAGACCATATCGATTTGAAACGGCGGCAGCCAGTTGAATAGCATTCAACTCCTCTCCCTCCTCAACGACGGCACAAAAACGTCAACGCAAAAAACGACGATGACGGATACGTGAACGCAAAAACGACGATGATGCTTCAATCCACGATGAAAAAATTGACGCCAACATAATAAAATCCTCTTCGGTTCAATTTCAGCGCAAAAATCCATTGATACCGACAAAAATAACGCAAAACTGTCCTCAACCTAAAACGTTGCTGAGGTTGTACGAAAACCTACAGACTCAGTCTAAAAGATTTACTGAGCTGGCTGCTCGAAAATTCACAGATTCAGTCTAAAAGGGTCACCGAATCGTTCAAAACACCAGACTCAGTCTAAAATCGGTACTGAGCTTTTCCAACCGACAAAACTACGGTTAAAACGTCATCAAAACTAAAATAAAATCCATAAAACAACTGCCAGTACCATCCGTTTTAGGTTGAAAGTCAACACAGTCGTATCGATATAGCGTACCTCACACAAATAACAGACCAGGTGTAGGCATAAAGCATCTCATCCCAAAGCCAACTGTAGAAAACATTTTAATAAAATTTTGTGTAAATGTAGAAAAGGCTACCGCATGCCACCACTAGAACAGCTTCTGCACCAGTTTTCGCGACACAGCGAGCACATTGGATACTGCCGTTTTCATTCTACCGTGCATCTGACTCAAACGGTAACCCGTTTTGACGATGATGCTTTTAACGTCACGTTGAGACTCGGGCTTCAATTTCATCTGACCATGTTCCATCCGATTGTGCACCAGCTTGATCACCGGATCACTGACTTTTGCACCCCGACTGAACTTATTAACTAGCAGCTGTCGAACGTTGGGCAGTGTTAGTTTCAGCTGGCTGTATTGTTCACTTGGTATCGGCACCCATTTATTCATGCACTGACCCGTTGCCAATTCGCCATTACTCATTTCAGAGCTCTCCACCACATTCTCGGTTGCTGGCTTGACTTCTTCATCATGTTCTGTGCTCACCGAAATGACACCGTTCTTATCTTCAGGTTTCTCTGCAACCACCAATGGTACCCGCACTTCTAGCACATCACCTTCAGCCGGTATCACTGATGCCATCAAACTACGGCCTGTACATGACAACAGCTGTATCCCTTGTCCTTGCATTGCCTTAGTGCCAACCAACAGCGGTGTATTGGACTCTGTCGCCACATGACATTCAATAACTGTCATTTTTTCATCTATTTTCAGTTCAACGGTGCATACACCAGCGCATACTACTGTAGTCATGTTGACAGCAACCAACGGTGTCTTGCATGGCTGTATCTTCACTCCCAGCTGAGCCGCAGAGTTCTGTGAAATCAGGTTCATCTGCGCACCCGTGTCAAACAACACATGTTTCAGTCCAACCGGTTGACCGTTGACTCTAATCGGGTAATCCTCTTCTTGTTGAGCTTCAGCGTTGAATGATTGAATCGGAACGCTCACTGCTTTCACCGTCGCTTCTTTCTTTTCAGACTCGTTCTCCTTTTCAATGCCATCGTTCATCAACATCTTATGCACCTTGGCACTCAACATACCATATCTAAACTCATCGCGGTGTTTCAGTTGTGCTAATTCATCTTTCAGAGCACGCAGTTCAGCTGACACTGCCTCCACATCTTCAACAGGTTTTCCAACACTCACTGCTCTGACTGTTTGATAGTCCGATGCTTGTGGTGGTCGACCTCCCGACAATTGTCTCTGGCTTTGATAGGTACAATTGCTTTGTAAATGACTCACCTCTCCGCATTTGAAACATTCCCTGCCCCCAGACAACCGCTGATTCCGTTGATAGTCTTGGACCGGTTGACGGAGTCCGCCCCACTGTACCTGGTTGACTCGATGTTGCTGGTTACTGTCTTGCTGTCGATTCCAACTGAACCCCGGCGGTGGCTGCTGGGTATCCACTTGATATTGCCCATGTCTCATGTTATTGTTTGCCGGCGGCTGATAGGTTTGCCGTTGATTAGCACTTTGCTGTTGTGTGTGCTCATACTTCACCGCTCCCCCACGTGTCTGCTCCTGACCCCGTTCCCGCTGCTCACTTTCAGCTCCTAGCTGACCCACACGTTTCACAGCCTGACTCCCTCTATTAGCTACTTTCTCCCGGCAGTACTCGTAGTCCTCAATGCCTCGAACGATGGCCTCAAACGGAGTCCGTTTAATCTCCGCCTCGTAGGTAGCTTTCTCTCGGTCACGCGCTGACTGTAATCCAGAAATCAATTGACCTGTCATGTATTGTTCAAAATACGGGTTGTAGTCATCGATCGGACACAATCGCTTCAGAGAAAATGCGAACTCCCGCACCGACTCACCCGGCTTTTGTGCTCGACTATGAAAACGATCAGCCACTTTGTTGTCTCGTCCGTAACGGCTACCATACTTCTCAGACAAGTACTCCAGTGCTGATAACCACGTCGGCCTGTCGTTGTCTTCCCTGAACTGACGTTTCGCGTTGCCCTTGAGACATGTAATCAGGTGTCTCAATTTTTCTTCATCACTGAGACAGGTGTCCTCCAGCCTCGCACGCAGATCCTCAAACCAGTATTTGAACTCAGCTTTGTCCTCTCCCGAAAACTGATCGTACTTCTTCATTGCCAGCACTTGTTGTTCGTTGGACTTCTGCATCATGATCATCATCTTATTCATAGTTTCCTGCCAGCCCTCTTTCTCTTCAGTCACGGCCATTACACTATGAGCCTCATGTCTATCACGTACTCCACTTTTCGTAACTGCATCAACCCACTGTACGTCATGATTACTCTTGACTTTGTTGTTTTCAGGCTCAACGCACTCGTCCCGCTGAACATAATACTTCTGATGACCCTCACGCTCAACATGCTGTTGCTGTTGCCGTAGCTGCTGTTGTTTTTGCTGCTGTGCATCTTCATGCTTCTGTTCATACATCGTATCATGACTCATTTGTGATGGCTGTCCTAAAGGTCTATCACAAATGCGTAAATTGTCGATTTGTGATAGAAAACCCATTTGTGATGGCACCTCGCGATCCGCCCACGTTTGCTGCATGTCTCGCTGAAGCTTCTCACCGCTCACATGACGCTGTTGTTGTTGCTCACAGTGAGCCTTCAAGTCATACTTCGATGGTCCACTCATTTGTGATAGCTGATTGACAGGTTTATCATCAATGAGTAACTTGTCACTTTGTGATAGGCCTCCCATTTGTGATGGCTGACTGACCGGTTTATCACAAATGAATATGTTGTCACTTTGTGATACGCCTCCCATTTGTGATGAGTGACTGACCGGTATATCACAAATGAATAGCTGGTCACTTTGTGATAAGCCTCTCATTTGTGATGGCTGCACCTGTCGTCGCTGTTGTTGTTGTCCACCTTCGGGGTTTGGCTCCCTCGTCAAAGCCGTACTCCTTTGTGATGGCTGTCCAAAGGGTTCATCCCACATGAACTCGTCGTCACTTTGTGATAGATGACCCTTTTGTGATAGCTGCTTGACCAGTTTATCACAAATGGACACAATGTCACTTTGTGATAGGTGATTCACTTGTGATGCGTGTAATAATTGACCCGCACGCTCATCCCCGGTGGATAGGTGGCCCATAGATTGTTGTTGTAGTTTGCCCGCACGCTCATCCCCAGTGGATAGGTGGCCATTATATTGTTGTTGTAGTTTGCCCGCACGCTCATCCCCAGTGGATAGGTGGCCATTAGATTGTTGTTGTAATTTGCCCGCACGCTCATCCCCAGTGGATAGGTGGCCATTAGATTGTTGTTGTAATTTGCCCGCACGCTCATCCCCAGTGGATAGGTGGCCATTAGATTGTTGTTGTAGTTTGCCCGCACGCTCATCCCCAGTGGATAGGTGGCCATTAGATTGTTGTTGTAATTTGCCCGCACGCTCATCCCCAGTGGATAGGTGGCCATTAGATTGTTGTTGTAATTTGCCCGCACGCTCATCCCCAGTGGATAGGTGGCCATTAGATTGTTGTTGTAGTTTGCCCGCACGCTCATCCCCAGTGGATAGGTGGCCATTAGATTGTTGTTGTAATTTGCCCGCACGCTCATCCCCAGTGGATAGGTGGCCATTAAATTGTTGTTGTAGACTCACCTTCTGTTGTTGTTGCTGTACGCCCGGTGACTCGTGACTCAACTGTTGTTGTTGCTGTTGTACACCAGCTGACTGTCGACTCAACTGTTGTTGTTGCTGTACCGCATGAGCCAGGCGCGCCTTGACTTGTTTCACGTCCACCTTCTCTGTACTCTTCACCGAAAAGGCCCATGGGATCGTGTTCACCTGTTGAAAAATGATTTCGGACGCACGCAACAACCATTCAATTCTATCAGCATTATTGTTGGAGAC